>CM076581.1:1194497627-1194734299 GCA_034641835.2 Pinus albicaulis | reverse complement strand
TGGAGAATAAGCTTGTTGGGGTTCCCATGTTTTGGCAAGGTTGGCACTACCAAAAGATGAGACAACATCAAACCACTTTCAGACCCTAGGATCTAGCCCTCCTGGGTCCAGAGAGGGATCTCTCTATGATTGTCAAAGGTATATGTCTTTGAAGCTCAAATTTAAGGTGTTAGGCTAGTTATAAGGCTCGGAGTTTGTTTGTTTAATTGTATGTTTGGTTGCTGAGAATTAGGAAATAAGGGTTCAATATAAGACAAGGCTAAGAAAAGAAGATTTAGGCAAAAGGAGAGATAATTCAGGGAACATGCAAGACCATTGGACAATGGAGTCAGGAAAGGATTTGCTTGCTAATCAATATGCAGGCTTTCAATTGGGCTAGTCATCTAAAGCATTGGATCTTAAAGATGATAGTGTGGTAGGATAGGCAAGAGGGAAGGTGAGAGCAAGGAAACATTAAAGATTCAGAACACAAAGTTGAAAACCTGAGATCAGAGAGAGACTTTGAACTCTCAATGCTTCGGCCTCCAGCTTAAGGGAACTTAGAAAGGCTTAATTAACTGAAAAGGATCCTAGTGAGATAGAGACAAGTTCTAGACCTCCCAGTGTTCCCAATTCATTCAATTAAATCCTAACAAGAACATCTAAGAAATGATTCATTAATTCATACATCAAATAGCAGCATATGGAACCACTACACTGGTTAAATCAATTGAAATCAAACCTCAGATACACATATAGCAGAAAAACATTAAAGGCAGGGAGAGCAGAAACATAGGGTACCTAACAAGGGTAAATCCTATTTCATATTTCTGATGCGTGCCAGAAGAAATGTAATGAAATGAAATAAAACACAGAGATAGAAAACATCACCAGCTACCTTAGATCAGGATCCAAAGAAATGTGCTTGTCATATTAAAAAACAACACCAGTCAGGTACAACATTACCAATGGCTTGAAAGTTTAGTCTGAACAAATCTTCCTTAGCCTATCTTACAACTTTACACAGAGAAAATGTCTCAAAGGGAACAGCTTGCAATTCTCAGATAGCCGATCAACAACCTTTACAATGAGTTCCTTCTTGAATTTTATAGCTGAAAGGTGAAGAGGAGGTAGGTGGGGAACTAAATGTAGCATTAAACTTTGAAAGGAAAGGGGGCCGTGTTGAGAATGCAGCAAGATGATGGATCTTAGTGAAATGAAGTCGCCTTCACTAAGTGGGCCCGCAGGCAACTTCTGGCGCAAAGTCTATTTTTAGACTATGTCTATTTTTAGACATACGGAGCATGATTCGGGGATTCCAGTTGGAGATTCTTGAAGCATGTGACATGTTGGTAAAAATAGATGAGACTCTTATTTTTAGGTCCCAGGCTATTTTTAGACTGTATCTCCTAAAAATATGGAAGTCAAATATTATTTACCCTTAATAATATTTTGACTATAAACAGCAGTTTACTCTCTTGGAGCACTTCAGTTTGAGTCATGGAGGTGACTCATGCAACTGACAGAAGGAATCACGTGGTTTCTAGGGTTTGATGGCATCTTGCATGGTTGACTTCAGTTGGACTTCAGTGGCAGAAGTTTTGGAGGAGTTAACGGGACAGATAGTGGAGTTGTGTTCTGTTTATTTCAGTTGAACTAGTTGAGATTAGTTTAACTAGCTAATAAATTAGTTATGAGTGGAGTGAATTAAATATTATTTAATTCACTAATTAGTAACTCATTAGTCAACTCAAGAACACTTCAGTTCACTACAGTGCATGATCAGTTCAGTGGAGACCAGTGGAAGAGGTAGATGAAAGGGTGAGTAAAGCTATCAGTTGGAGGATCAGTTTTGCATGGGATTTGCATTACACTTGGAGGAATTGTCAATGACAATTGCGCAGTCAAGCCAAGGGGATTCGAACCTTGGATCTCTTCATATACAGGCCATGATTGCGCAATAGAGGCAAGGCAATTGGCAGGGAGTTTTGAACCAGTGACTTGTTCAAAACTAAGCTAGGTTGTGTGTGACTTTATGAGAAAGTACTGAGTACTTGTGAGGAGTATTGTACTTGTTTGGTTACATTATTTCTCCATTATAATATACACAATAGCTGCGGGGTTTTCAGCTATAGGCTTTCCCCATACATACTGAGTTAATGTGTGATTGATTTGATGTGAGATTGCTTCTATTATTTCCGCATGTGACAATTAATTGTAGATGAGATTATGTATTATGCATGCAATTCGAAATTGATGTGTAATCGGGTTAATCTCCATTGAATAAGTGATTTATTCAGCTAATTTCTACATGGTATCGGAGCGAGATTAATTGTCGAGATCTATTACGGTGATTACAAACTTATTTCCTCGGACAGAGTCTGCATACGGGCCAGGAAGCCTCCGGATTCATCTTTCTTCGGAAAGTGAAAGGTCTGGTAAATGCCCCTTGCAGTCAATCTCTGATTTGGAAATAATTTGTTCTCAAGTGTAGATCGGAAGCGATAGAGCTTGGAGTTTGGAATTCGAATTTTGCAGCAGCTTTGTTTTCTTAGTGCCGGTGTTGAAAATGTCTTTCAACGGTTTGCGACTCGAATATGCTCTTGAAGGCAGTTCGAATTATGTTGCATGGAAGGATCGCATGGAGGCAGTATTAGAAGATAATGGTCTGAAGGATTTCGTAGATACGGATGTCCAAAAGCCCACTGATCCTGCTGAAGTCGATGCATGGCAAAAGAAGATGGCGAAATGTCGAAGGATCCTATTGGAGGGCGTCAAGGATCATATTGTATCCAGCCTGCATGGAAAGGCTTCTCCATATTTAATGTGGAAAGCCTTGACGGATCTATTCCAGAGTAAGAGCGACCAAAGGAAGCTGGCGCTCAAAGATAAGCTCAGAAACATCAAGATGGAGAAAGGCGACAATATCGCCAAATACCTCACGAAGTTCACTCAATGCAGAGATGAGCTGGGAAGTGTGGGGGTGACTGTCGAAGACGAGGACATGGTCGACCTGGCTCTCCTTGGTCTTCCGAAGGCTTGGCACTCATATCAAGATAGTGTCAATGGTCGGGAGAAGCTGCCGGGATGGGGGCGCCTTTGGGCGGATCTCATGCGGGAGGAGATAAGGAGGACTACTCGAGATGGATCTTCATCAAAGGGAGGCGGTAAGAAGAAAGCGCAGCTTTGGTGTCCAAAGCAAAGAAGGGGAAGGGTAAGAAAACCTCTCATTCGAGATGCTTTGGGGCAAAGACGGGGATATGGCGAAAGTGAAGTGTTTTCCAACTTTGCCATGATCACGGACATTATGCTACCAATTGTCAAAGAAGAAGAACAAGCAAGCGGGAAGATCTGCCGGATGGAGAAGCTTTGGCTTCACCGAGTTCGAACTTGACTTTTGATTGCATGCTTGGTTTCAAGTGTGATGGGATCGGTGTGGTTCTTGGACGGTCGTTGTTTGGTCAATTTGGTATGGAGATCGGGAGTTGTTCTCAGATTTGGAGAACAAAGATTTGGGTGTGCACATCGAGATGGGTGATGATGGTAGATACAGTGCGACTGGTATCGGTACCGTATCCTTTCAGAGGGAGTCTGGTAGACCCTTTGTATTAAAGGATGTCATGCATGTACCCGGATTGAAGAAGAACCTGATTTCAGTAGCGATGTTAGAGGATAAGGGGTATGATGTGGTCTTCAGCGAAGGAAAAGCCTTCCTGCGCAGTAAGACTACTGGAGAGACCCGGAAGATAGGGGTTCGAATTCAGAACCTTTATCAGTTGCAGGTAGATGACTGCGCAGCTATGGCATGCAAAGCGGGAGAAGTGGTGAGCCGGGATGATGAGGGCGAACTATGGCACGGGAGATTGGGCCATCTTCACCATGGAGCTTTGAAGATTCTGCAGCAGATTTCTACTGGACTTCCTAAGGGCACCCTTGCGCAGTCAGATCAGTGCAAGGGGTGTACTTTAGGGAAGTATGTGAAAACCACCTTTCACGAGAAGGATAGTCGCGCCACGACGATCCTTGAGAGAGTTCACACAAACGTGTGTGGTCCTTTCTCAGTTGCTTCGACAGCAAAGCACAAGTATTATGTGATCTTTGTTGATGATTTCTCTCGAAAGTGCTGGATCTTCTTCATGCAGAAGAAGAGCGATACATTCGCGAAGTTCTGTGAGTTTAAAGCATTGGTCGAGAAGGAGTCGAGGAAGAAGGTGATTGCTCTAAGGAGTGATAACGGTGGTGAATTCATCTCGGCTGAATTCAAGGAGTTCTGCAGCGCAGAAGGGATTCGGAGAGAGCTCATCGCACCCCATAACCCCCAGCAGAACGGGGTGGCTGAGCGGAAGAACAGAACGATCGTGGGTGCTGCACGGGCGATGTTGCATGATCAGGGCCTACCCCTTCACTTGTGGGCTGAGGCATGCAATACAACGGTGTATGTGCAGAACCGTTGTCCTCACAAGGTTCTTGGCATGAGTACACCAGAGGAGGCTTATTCTGGCAAGAGGCCTGATATTTCCCATTTGCGGATTTTTGGTTCTCCTGTCTACATGCATGTGACGAAGGATGCGAGAAGGAAGATGGATCCAACTGTTGAGGTTGGAATATTTGTGGGGTACACTGATACACCTCACAACTATCGGGTGTATTTTTCAGACAGTCGCAAGACTGTTGTGCGACGGGATATAAAATTTCAGGAGGAGAAAGCCATGCAGTGTTCGCTTGAGAGGGAGCTACACTTGCATGCAGATGAGGAGCTGTTAGTTCCTAAGTAGGAGCTTCCGGATGTGGATCAGCCACAAGAGGAGGTTCAGGAGGTGGAAGAAACCACCCAGGCAGCGCCAACCATCAGAGGGCGCATGCGCACTACAGAAGCTGAGCGACTGGCTCGGGATGCAGAGAAGGTTGTAGGACCACCTATAGCACAGCGCAGACAGAGACAGTCACCGGATCAGTACACTGGATACATGGCTCTTATGAGTCAATGTGTTGTGACAGATCCATCCTCTTTTGAGGAAGCTGTGGAGGAACCCGCATGGGTTGATGCCATGATCGAAGAATATGATTCGATCATCAGGAACAGTGCATGGGAGATTGTCCCAAGACCGGTTGGGAAATCAGTTGTAGGTTCGTGATGGATCTACAAGGTGAAGCAGGCGGCTGACGGGAGTGTGGATAAGTACAAGGCGAGATTTGTCGCCCGTGGCTTCTCACAGATCGAGGGGATTGACTATGAGGAGACTTTTGCACCTGTCGCAAGGTACTCTTCCATACGGACGATCCTTGCTCTCTCAGCGCAGATGGGGTGGCACATTCATCGGATGGATGTGAAGACTGCGTTCCTCAATGGAGTTATTGAGGAAGAGGTGTACATAGAGCAGCCTGAAGGTTTTGAGATCTTCAGCAGTGAGTCGCATGTGTGCCGACTCAAGAAAGCACTGTATGGGCTGAAGCAAGCACCTCGTGCTTGGTACACTCGGATAGACAGCTACTTCACCGGGCTTGGATTCTCCAAGAGTGAGGCGGATCCAAACCTGTATCAGGATTGTGGTGGAGGGGAAGCTGTTGATCATCGTACTGTATGTAGATGATCTGATTTTGACTGGCGATGAGCAGTTGATACTTTCATGCAAGGAGGATCTTGCACGAGAGTTTGAGATGAAGGACCTGGGCATCCTTCATTATTTCTTGGGATTGGAGATTTGGCAGCGCAGTGGAGGATTGTTTGTTTCTCAGGGCAAGTATGCCCGGGAGATTCTGGAGAGGTTCAACATGCAAGGCTGCAAGCCTGTTGACACTCCTCTTCCTGGTGGTTGGAGGAAGGAGGATGCTACTTCAGCGGAGGTAGTGGATGCCACTGTCTATCGACAGTTGGTGGGGTCGCTTATGTATCTGGTCAATACACGACCCGATATATGCTATGCGGTTAACCAGCTTTCGCAAGCTATGGTTAAGCCTACCAAGCTCTTTTGGAAGGCGGGCAAGCATGTATTGCGCTATATTAGAGGCACATCGAGATATGGTCTATGGTACAGACAGGAGGATGGAGCGAAGCTTTCTGGCTTCACTGATGCAGATTGGGCAGGGAGTTCAACGGACCGGAAGAGCACTTCTGGAGGAGTTTTCAGCATTGGGTCGATAGCAGTTTCCTGGTACAGCAGGAAGCAGAGATCCGTGGCACTCAGTTCAGCAGAGGCCGAGTACATGGCAGCTAGCTTGGCTGCATGCGAGGCTATTTGGATGAGGAAGATCCTCGTTGGATTGTTCGAGTTGCATTTGGAGCCTACAGTGATCTACTGTGATAACCAGAGTTGCATTAAACTCTCGGCTAATCCAGTATTTCATGATAGGTCCAAACACATCGACATCAGGTACCATCATATCAGAGATTGTGTTCGGCGGAGAATCATGATGCTTTCATATGTTCCCACGGAGGATCAGGATGCCGACATCCTGACGAAGGCGCTCACCAGGAGCAAGTTCGAATTCCACAGAGGCAGGATAGGGGTTGCAGATAATCCATATCTTGCTGAGAGGGAGTGTTGAGAATGCGGCAAGATGATGGAGCTTAGTGAAATGAAGTCGCCTTCACTAAGTGGGCCCGCAGGCAAATTCTGGCGCAAAGTCTATTTTTAGACTATGTCTATTTTTAGACATACGGAGCATGATTCGGGGATTCCAGTTGGAGATTCTTGAAGCATGTGACATGTTGGTAAAAATAGATGAGACTCATATTTTTAGGTCACAGGCTATTTTTAGACTGCCTCTCCTAAAAATATGGAAGTCAAATATTATTTACCCTTAATAATATTTTGACTATAAGCAGCAGTTTACTCTCTTGGAGCACTTCAGTTCGAGTCATGGAGGTGGCTCATGCAACTGACAGAGGAATCACGTGGTTCCTAGGGTTTGATGGCATCTTGCATGGTTGACTTCAGTTGGACTTCAGTGGCAGAAGTTTTGGAGGAGTTAACGGGACAGATAGTGGAGTTGTGTTTTGTTTATTTTAGTTGAACTAGTTGAGATTAGTTTAACTAGCTAATCAATTAGTTATGAGTGGAGTGAATTAAATATTATTTAATTCACTAATTAGTAACTCATTAGTCAACTCAAGAACACTTCAGTTCACTACAGTGCATGATCAGTTTAGTGGAGACCAGTGGAAGAGGTAGATGAAAGGGTGAGTAAAGCTATCAGTTGGAGGATCAATTTTGCATGGGATTTGCATTACACTTGGAGGAATTTTCCATGACAATTGCGCAGTCAAGCCAAGGGGATTCGAACCTTGGATCTCTTCATATACAGGCCATGATTGCGCAATAGAGGCAAGGCAATTGGCGGGGAGTTTTGAACCAGTAACCTGTTCAAAACTAAGCTAGAGTGTGTGTGACTTTATGAGAAAGTACTGAGTACTTGTGAGGAGTATTGTACTTGTTTTGTTACATGATTTCTCCATTATAATATACACAATAGCTGCGGGGTTTTCAGCTATAGGCTTTCCCCATACATACTGAGTTAATGTGTGATTGATTTGATGTGCGATCGCTTCTATTATTTCCGCATGTGACAATTAATTGTAGATGAGATTATGTGTTATGCATGCAATTCGAAATTGATGTGTAATCGGTTTAATATCCATTGAATAAGTGATTTATTCAGCTAATTTCTACAAAATCGATATTCGAAGCTTGTGGTGGAATTGTTGGTTTCTGACAAAAATAAATTTGAGACAATTAAGACCCGGGTTTTCTACAACCTTTATGGAAATTCCAATTCAATGTTGGGAGGATATTTCAATGGATTTTATCACGGGTTTACCTATGTCAGAAGGAAGGAAGAAGGAAGGAAGGATGGAATTATTTTCCTGTATGGGTACTCAACTAGCTCATAGGTCATCTTATCAGCCTCAATCCAATGGTCAAATAGAGATAGTGAATAAATTTTTGGAAGGATATCTTCCATGTTTTGTATCTGATAAGAAAGGACAATGGGTCAAGTGGTTACCTCTAGCTTAATGGTGGTATACCACTTCCTTCCATACTGCAGAAACAATGACCCCATTTATGGTACTTTATCGATATCATCCACCATCCATCACATATTATTTAAGGGAAAATTCTAGGGTTCATGCAATGGAAGATCACATCGAGAATCACCAAGAAGTTCTCCAACTCTTAAAGGATAACCTAAATTTGGCACAAAATTGAATGAAACAACAGGTAGATCAACATTGCAGTGAGAGAAGTTTTGATGTAGAAGACTGGGTATTTTTACGGCTACAACCATACAAACAAATGTCCCTCAAGAAAGCTAAGAAGGATAATAAATTATCGCCAAAGTACTATGGTCCTTAGAAGGTGTTGCAAAATATTGGTACTACGGCATAAAAATTGGAGCTTCCTGGTTCTTTGCAAGTGCATCCAGTTTTCCATGTTTCATGCTTAAAGAAGGTTATAGGGGAAAAAATTCCAGTTCAAACAATATTTCCAGAACTTGATGAAGAAGGAAAAACCATATTGGAATCTGAAGTAGTCATAGAAGCAAGAACTCGACAACTACAAAATTGATCAATTCCAGAGTATCTCATCAAATAGAAGAACTTACCCACTGAATATTCTAAATGGGAGGATGAGAATTTTATACAGAAGCACTTGAAGCTAATCAAGCATTGAGGACAACACTTTTTTGAAGGAGAGGAGCATGTTAGGTCCCTATATTACTAGTATAGTCCCTTATTGTTCTTAGTGTAACCCCGTTATTGTTATCGTTGTACCCTTGTAACCCCCATATTGTTATTATTGTGCCCTTACATTATTATTGTTAGGTCAACTAGGATTACATTGTGGCCCAATGGAATCCTATATATAGAAGGGAGGTTTTGTCATTTTTAGCATCTAAAAATTGTTCATTTATGTAATGTATCTGGAGGTTGTCCCCTCGAAGGGGCTATTTCGAAGGCGTTTATCTCT
Source organism: Pinus albicaulis (assembly GCA_034641835.2). NCBI lineage: Eukaryota > Viridiplantae > Streptophyta > Pinopsida > Pinales > Pinaceae > Pinus > Pinus albicaulis. The sequence goes on along the minus strand of CM076581.1, from coordinate 1,194,725,351 downwards.
CTTTTCTTCTATTTTTGGAGCTAGTTTCATAATATAACCAGATAACTATTCGTTGTGTTGATCAGCTTAAAACCACGTTCATTAGTTTGTGGGGAACATTTTCCTATAGGTTCATTCCTTTAGGTTTAAATAATGTTGGGGACATTTATTAGCGGGCCATGTATTATTGCTTCTATGAATTGGCTCATATAAATTTCCTTGCTTACCTTGAAAACCTTGTTGCTCATTCTAATAGTTGGGTGCAACAAATTAATAATATGTGTACTGTTTTTCTCAGATGTCACAATTGTAATATCCACCTTAACCCACTTAAAAGTGTCTTTTTCATTCCTACTATATTTCTTTTGGGCTTCATCGTGTCCAAGGAAGGCATAAACCTTGATCCTCTCATTTTTCAAGCCATTCTCGAACTTCCACCTCCTATTGTTGATATTTTCTATAAGTTGGTGTAGCATCGGGTGTGCTCTAGCCCTGAAATTTTGTGGAGAGGATAGGGCACACTTGATCTCCAAAACCTAGAAATGGATTCGAGAAATTTCAGTTGGTGTTCAAGTTATTCAAATAATTAATTACTTTAATGGATCTCCTAAGTCTAACTTAGGAAAATAAAATAATTAAATTGAATTAATTAACACATGTGTTGAAATTGTCTTAAGTCACATGGAGCAAGCAGTCTTTTAATCTCAGCCATTCATGAATGATTTAATCTTGACCATTGAAGATTCCAACAAAAATGATAAGAGAAAGCCTTGAGGGTAACTTGGAAGAGACACACAGTTGCAAAACTAAGGAATAAATCTGGAATTGTAGGGCTGGTTTGCTAAGCATTTTCAGAGGAATTTTCTGCAGTGAGGGGTAGTATTGGCTGAGGGGATGATTTGATCCCAAGAGCCAAGATAAGGCAAGAGGCAGAGGAGCAGCAACAACGGAAACACATAGGGACTTCACAGCCACACAATCTAGCAGGGAAAGCGCAGAGGCATTGCAGAGGCAGCTGGGGCTATGCAGGGCTAATGCACGCCTAGAAAAGGTAGCACAGGGGTGGTGTAGCCCCTCGAGGTGTGACATAGTCCCTCCAAGGTCCACGCAGATGCTAAAGGAGGTCTTCAGAGCTAACACTAGGGCTTTAGAAGATGCGATGAGGGTTTCTAGGGTCAGATCCAGGCTGTGTCCTATAAATCCCTATTTCAGGATGTGGATCAGTCTAATATTTCACACTAGAACATCAGGTTAGGTGTAGATTTGATTTATTTTATTCTTTGTCGGGTTTTCTAGACTTGGAACCTAGATTTGTTGTACTCATAATCTACTTAATAAAATAACCCTCATATCTGTTGCATTAGTTTCCCTTCTTTGGGTTTTTTTGAGGACTTATGTCCAAAAATCCATTTGTCACTTTGTTGCATGAGCGTATTATTTAGTAAATGATCTCCATATGTAGGTTGTGGTTGTGTTTATTTTCGGTATTTTATTAATATAATTTCTGGAAATAGCTTGTATTATTTAAATAAAGTAGGAGAAAATAAACCAGTATACTATAGTATAATTTTCACATGGTATCAGAGCAATAGCAGATCAAGTTGAATCTCCAGAAATTAGCTGATGAAATATTTTTCTGTAAGGTGGCAGAAGAAGCAACAGATCCAGAAAGGTCATCTTAACAATAGATAAGACAGATCAAAAAGACAACGTTGAAGCTGCAAAATTCCTTCAGGATTATGAAAACCATTCCCAGGGTAGCGTAAGGACTACGTCACTTGGTCTGGGGTTATGCATTCCACTTCTTAGCAGTGCTAGTACTGTGCTAGGCCAACCAGGAAGATATAGTACAATAATTTCTCCAGTTTCAAAAGAATTTTGTGAAGATCCGAAAGCAGTGCTTCAGATATTTAGTATGGCTGGTGGGGTAGAGATTCTGCATGTGCAGAATTATTCCTAGCTAAGGAAACAAAGGCAGGAGGAAGAGAGTTATTCAACAGATTTGAGCCAAACATATCTGAGATTCGATCAGGAGGATTAAAGAGTATTTTTCATTTGGGTTTTGGTGGAAGATTTCCAGGAGGGAAATCAGTCTTCAACATAAGAAACTATAGAGGGTTTTCGAAGCACCAAGAAACCCAGATACATAGGGAGAAGTATTTTTTCTCTCAGATCTGAGCAAAGATGGCTCAATATGGATTGATGGATCAAGATAGATTTGAAGAATTTTCCAACTATGTTATTTGGAGGGCCAGAATCCTCTCAGTTATCGATGAGTATGGTCTGAAAGAGTATGCAGAGGAGGTTTTTTTTGTACCAATAAATTTAGATCCTCTCAAGAAGTATGAATAAAATGAGGCGTAGACGAAGTGTTTTATCATAGAAAGAGTCAAGGACAATTTTATACCTGATATTGCTGGGAAGACTACAACAAATGACATGTGGGTAGACTTGGAAATGATGTACCAAGGAGGCTTAGTAAAAAGAATAATGCTTCTTGGGAACCAGATGTGGTTGCTCCAAATGATGAAGGGTGAAGAGACAGATCCATTCCTCTTGAGGCTTTAAGCTATCCAAGATTAGTTGGTTGGAATCGATGCTACTCATGATGAGGGGCTCTTATTGAGGATTGCTTTGAATGTAATCTCGAAATATTGGGCATTTTTCGAGAGAATTTTGGGAAGGGAAACATTACCATCTTGGGATGACCTATGGGCTATCCTCCACTAAGAGAAGATCATGAGGCTCACCAAGCATCAAAATATTAGGGGAGGAAGTGGAAAGGAAAAAGTAAACTAAGAGGAGGAGGACATAGCCCTTGCATCAAGGGAAAAGAAACAACAAGGGAAGAAGAAGAAGGACCTTTTGAAGGTCATATGCTTTAATTGTGGTGATCTTGGACAACTCGCTAGAATTTTTCCTAAGAATAAGGACAAACACTCTTCTGATTCCAAGGCTACAACAACAAAGGATGATGGCTCTAATGATGATGCAGCCATGAGTTCTCATGTTCCTCGAGAGAAGAGGTGGGGTGACATGGATCTATAGAGAATCTAGAGACAGTGGCGGGATTCTTGAGTCAACCCTACTCTTGGATCTCATAGAACTTATGGAAGCCTTTGGATGGTAGCAGGATGCGTTGAGAGATGGTTGGAGAAGGTCACATTGAAGTGAAAGAGGGAGCTGAAGAGTTGAATAGGGAGTAGCATAACGCAAAGGAAAAAAAAACATGGAGGCAGCTGTGGAGAGGGGCTAATGGGACCTCAACAATGCAGAGAAACTATGCTCATGCAGTGCATTGTTTCGGCATGACAATGTCTCCAAGAGGACATCGTAAATAAACATCGAGGGATCTTCAATAAATGGAAGGAAACTTGAATTATCTCTCAAATGGTTTTCCATAATTATCTCAGTTGCTTACTTCTCGGCAACTAAGTTGCAGTGAAACAATTAGTAGTGGTAATGTTATGGGCATGATACAACAATTTGAGTGGGAGTTGCAGTACAGAATGGTAGTGTCAGTGGCAGTGGCATGGGAAGCAGTACAGAGAGCAGTAGATGTAGGGCAACACTCTAAGCATTAGTAGCACAGAATCCAGCTTCAAGATCTTGTAGTGCATGGTGTGGATGCATTGCTAGAGTACACTTTCCTTTAGCACACTCTGTGCTAAGAGGGAGCGCTGAGATTCTATATAAGTTGTTGTAGCATCGGGTGTGCTCTAGCCCTGAAATATTGTGGAGAGGCTAGGACACACTTGATCTAGAAAACCCAGAAATGGGTTTGAGAAATTTCATTTTCTATTCAGGTTATTCAAATAATTAATTATTTTGATGGATCTCCTAAGTCTAAACTTAGGAAAATAAAATAATTGAAGTGAATTAATTAACACATGGGCTGAAATTATCTTAAGTCAAATGGATCAATCAGTATTTTAATCTTAGTCGTTGATGAATGATTTAATCTCATCCATTGAATGGTTCAGTGAAAATTATAATATAAAGGCTTGAGGGTGAGTTGGAAGAGACACACAGTTGCAGAACTCAGTAATAAATTTGGAATTGTAGGGCGAGTTTCCTAAGAATTTCCACAGGAATTTCCTGTGGTGGGTGGCAGTATCTGCGAAGGGGATGATCTGATCCCAAGAAACAAGAGACAACAAGAGGCAGAGGAGCAGCAACAAGGTCAAAATAGAGGGACTTCAGAGCCACGATGTCCAACAGGGGTAGCGTAGAGGAAACTAGGGCCACGCAGGGCTAACGTAGGCCTAGCAAAGGTAGAGTAGGGGCATCATAGACAATCCAAGCATGACAGAGGTCATCCCAGAGCCACGCAGGGGATGACGCAAGCCTTTAGAGGTGACGCTGGGGCTTTAGTAGTAGCGCTAATGGCTTCTAGGGTCAGATCCGTGCTGAGTCTTGTAAATCCCATTTGAGGGTGTGAATCAGTCTAATATTTGGCTCTAGAACATCAAGTTGGCTGCATATTTGATTTATTTTATTCTTTATTTGGTTTTCCAAACTTGGAACCCATATTTTTTTTACTCAAAATATACTTAATAAAATAACCCTAATCTCTACTACATTGGCTTTCCCACTTTTGGTTTTTCCAGGGACCTATGTCCAAAAATCCATGTGTCACTTTCTTGCATGGGCTTATTATTCAGTAAATTATCTGCATGTGTAGGTTGTAGTTGTTTTTATTTTTGGTATTTTCTGAATCTTATTTCTGGAAATAACTTGTAATAATTAAATCAAGTACGAGAAAATAAACTAATACAATATAGTATAATTTTGACACCTACTACCTTACACTAATTACAAAGCCTTCAAGGTAAAGCCAATTTTCTTTGTCAAAATTTTCCTCACTTCGCCACCACTGTGGATGTGTTCCTTAGACTCCTTTGATCTACTATTCCATTAATTTTGGATGACCAAGCTCAATAGTCTTTTGATCCCTCTAAACATTTTCTCACTTGTGCTCCCTTAATCAATCCACTAGACATTGAAAGGGACTTAATTTTGAATATCTGAGTGTCTTCCCATTCAGTCATCAGAGTCCTTATACAGCAAGATGTCAACAAAAATGTGCATGCCATATATTTTTTTAGTAGAAACCTCAACTGTCCCCCTTTTTCCTATACGCACGATGAAAATTTGGCATTGGCTGTTGTGTTCTGTGTTCAAAATATTTGTCATTATATCCTTATGTGTACCACTAGTGTCATGACCTATTCTAACCCCATGTCCTTCGTATTGAGTTGAATATTCATCAACAGGAAATATGTTGATTGGATCATCATTCTTCAAGAATTTTATCTCAAATTCGTCACACCCAGGAGTAAGAAATTTTTGGCCCTTGCCAAATTCATTTTTGAATTTCCTACTGGTGCACTAGATGCATCTGTCAAAGATGATCTTCTAGATAAACACTTGTTTGCCATCTCCTTTGATGATACTTGTTATGGAAACATTCTCACTTATCTGTGAGCCCAAAAATTCACACCCCATATTAGTCGTGATGATCAAAACTGTATTCGACATCAAGCCCCTCACTACCTCCTCATTGGTGATGGTATATATTGTCTCGGTGTCGACACTATACTTCATCGTTGTCTCACCCATGCTAAAATTGATCAAGTGCTCAATTCCTGTCATAGTGGCGCTTGTATTGGTCTCTCCGGAATGGCCACTTCCCAAAGGATCATGAATGTTGGTAAGCTTTGGCCTTCTCTGTTCAATGACTTTTTTTTTTACAGTAAAACACTATCCCAATTATCAATTATACAACCCTAAAGCATGATATCCTCCTACTCCCCTCCATCGTGTCATCATAGCCAATCCTTTTTTAAATCGGGCATTGAATTGATGTCTTTTTTAACTTCATTTTCTAATAACCATAAGTATATTATCGTAATCATCGACTATTTTTCCAAATGGAATGAGTTCATGCCAATCTTCAATAACATTGTGACTACTACAACCTTATTCTTTTTTAACCATGTTATCGCTGGATTCAGGGTTCCAAAAAATTGGTTTCTGAACATGGCCGACAATTTGAATATTAGATATGGAATGAGCTATCCTCTCTATTGAGCTTTAAGCACAAATATTCATCATCTAATTATCCCCAAGGCAATGGCCGAGTTCAAGAAGTTAATAAAATCCTTAAAGCTATGCTTCAACGGATAGTGAATAAGTACAAGACCAACAGGAACCTTATGCTCTTCTGTGCTTTGTGGGCCTATAGAACCTCTCTTAAAACCACCACTGGGTTTAGTCATTTCCCTGTACTTTTTGGTGAGAAGGAAGTCTTACCAATAAAGTGTGAAATCCCCTCCCTTTACCTTTCCATTGAACTCCTCCAGACACCCAACCTTTAGAATAATGACTTATCATGCTTGAATTTTCCAATGAATGTGGTCTTGTTGCATTGGAAATGATTGAAGCTACCAAAAAGCATACCAAAGCTCCATATGCCCTGAAAATCCACCATCGTACCTTTTACGAAGGCGGCCTTGTTTTTGTGTATGACCAACCTCATGGTGTCATGGGGCATGGAAAGCTTGAATAATTACGGGTAGGACCTTAAATTATGCTTAATTTTTTGGGCAAGGAGGCATACCATTTATAGGATTCTGAAGGCAAAATCCTTCCTAACCCTAGTAATGTACTCTACCTGAAGAAATTTTACACACAACATTTCCCACCAAGATGCACGTATCTTTTTCTATTCTTCATTTAGATAGATTGCATCCCCTCCCATCATCTCGTATGTTATCTTCCTTTATATTTCAGATGGATCCATCAGCCAAACCTCATATCGTTTATGTTAATGGTGCAAGTCGCTTCTCTAGGAATCTTGTTATGGAAACTTGGGCCATTTTCAGCCATATGCATTCATTAGTCCATTCCAATGGCGTATGAATTGGATCTCCCACCAATAACCAAGCTGAATATGATGTTGTCGTATTTTTGTTAGTTAATGCCCTTGATCATCACATCCTTCATATTCATGTTCATCTAAATTCCCTGATACTTTTCATGCAATTGAATTGAATTTATCATGTGCATAATCATGTCCTATTTATAAAATACCTATGAGTGAAGCTCTTTGCATGTGAATTTGATGTCATTACAGTTAGTCATGTTCCTAGAGCCCAAAATTACAATGTATATTCCATTGCAAATACAACTATAGATTGGGATTTATCACATACAAGAAGGAAACCATAAACATAAAAAAATGGTGAACCACAATCATCACAAAATATGCATAACAATATTATGTATCCTCGTATGAAAACATATAAGTCTTTGGAGTAAACTACAATAAATACATCTGACATGCCCATCACATGTTAGATAACAAAAAAATGAGAAGAATATGTCCCTATCCCTAGTCACTATCATCTAGAGGATCTCGAGGCAATGCCTCCATACCACTAGCTCATAGATCTCAAATTGCCTCATTGACCATCATGATGCATTGAGTGATACCTCACCACTCTATGGGAAGACGAGTGCACTCATCAGTATATCGATATTCTAACTCATGTAATCCGCACTTCGAAAACCTGATTAGTGTCATGTCAAATCTATGATAAGGGTCCTGTATCAAAGCATCATTGTCAGGTCTCTATCGTGACGTTGATCCACCATAATCTGCAGCCCCAAGCATTATGGCTCAGCTTGCATATCGTACCGGTTTAATCGGTGCTATACACGCAACACATATTTTTTTAAATCAGTACCACATATACATACTTCCTAAAAATTTAAATGTAGCCAAAACTATATTAGCTTTCACTTACCATCTAGACCCCATGCTCCTCCTGGTAGTAGGGGAAAGTCAATATCCCCTTGATAGTTTGTGCCACTATACGGATTTTCATCTATCTATAGTGGAATCTCATCGTAATGTGAAGAAAACTAAAGTCAAAAGATTGGTTCGACACCCCCTCCTCCACCTCGTCATAGTAGGTTCCCCCAGCTTGCATCCTGGGCTCTTATGGGACCCCATCTTGGATCTATACATGTGTACAAATGGTAGGTATCTTCTGAAATAAAAATAATCATACAATTGTCCCAAATGTACTATTAGCATTTGTCCCTCGCCTACATAAGGTAAATTAGAATTTTAAAGATGACAACATCATTTGCACCCACCCATATTAGGTCCCTCTTAGCACACTCTACTAACATCATCCCCCCTTCAATGATGTGATGCATGACATGACTAATAAAGCTTTGTACCACTATTGTGGATATATCTCCTATTGCCAACCCCTCTATGTCATTAATATGAAAGGTTGTGCCCTTTGCATGAACATCCGTAACACAACGATGATCATCAAACTCAATTATCTGCTTCCCATGAGGCAGGATTGGAAGTATCTACCCTACCAGGTATCCTGTCAAAAATATATCTCCTAAATCATCAGATCGATCCTATGGCCCAGTAACATGATCCCCTCCTCGTCTGGGTCCTAATAGCTCACTATCCTTAACATAAAGGGCTCATCAGCTCTCATCAATGGGTTTTCAGAGAACTTAAGAGCTCCATAATGAGCCAAAATGCATTTGATTGTTGGATCCTCCTAGATATTTTCACAAAGAGTATTTAAGTCTATTTCATGCCATGATACCTTCATCTCTACCATACCTACAGGAATCCATCATTTTTTTTCATTTCAGAGTTAAATGCATACATCACAAGACCTCATACTCATCTTCGTGCATGCCCCCCACAATGCCTTTCCTCCTTTCGCAAAACATTTTTTCCCCTCAAAACGGTGTTAAAAACCATTTTCAGCCCATTTTCAACATTCAAAAATGTAGAAAATGCCTCAGGAATTCCATTGCGACTATGAGGAAGGGCGGGGTTTTCCACATCCACCTGAGGCCTTAATCTAAAAGCCTAAACAACTGAAAATGATGAGTAAGGTTAGGCCAGCTAACTCCAACTTACAGATCCCGATTCTGATAGTTAGTTTTTCTGCTACGATCTCCACAATATTTAGGGCCTTTTCCTCCTTGCCAAATTCTCCACAACTCACTTAGAAAATGAGTTGGATTTGGGAGGAAATCACCCTTTTATAGGAAAAACCCTAGTTTTTCCGTTGCGTGTTACGGCCAAACCAAAGCTCAGTTTGATGAACTGTAAAAAGTGTTGGAAATGTCTCACTGAGTTATATAATGGGCTTTCCTTTTTTTGGTAATTTTATAGCTCACCTAGAAGCCGTTTTTTCCAAGAATTTTAACTTTTCTGCCAATTCAAATTGAATCTCTTCAAATGAGGCTCATGTACATCAGCACCACTTTTCCTTGGCACTTGTTGTTTCATGTGTCAATTTTATTCACGGGTAAACCTTATTTTCTCATGTTTTATGGTCCCCCCAAGCCTATCCTGTGTGGCAGCATCATCGAGAACCCTTGCTCAGATCATCTGAGATGAGTCATCCTTGTATTTTATCGAGTCTATTTCAGGTCCCATTATGTCTTGTTATAGTATTCCCTCCATATTTGCATCACATTCATCCTGTGTCGCTATTGTTGACCTCCATGTATACTATTCGTCATCGAAGAGCTTCCATATGAGTGCTTGACCATCCACTCTAGAATAAAGTCAGTCGTTGCCAAGTAAACCATGATTTTTATGCTTTCAATAGTGAAGTGGTTAGTCTGCCTCTTAGTTCATATACCTCCATTATTATCCCTGGTTCCAATCCAACAGTCACACTACTATAATCCCTCATGCTTTAGTTGAGGATTCGTTATAACCTCAGCTCTCGCGAGCCTTCTTCTCTTGACTCCAACACATTCATTCCATAAAAACGGTCTAGAGGGAGGTGTACCATGGTTCCAAATTTCATGATTTTTTAGTGCTTCGGATCAAGAAAAGGGAATCCGTGTTTCCATTTTACTTGGTTGTTTCTTACGTGCTTGACCCCAGCTCATTATCATATGATTGAGAATCATACACTTCATGGTCTAGTGATCCAATATATTGCACCAATGATTCCCAGGTGTGTGCGATATGTTTCAAACCTCATGAGGGGGTGGCCATTCAGGTTCCCACCCACATGCTTGGAGTACCTCAGATTATGCTCCAACCTTAGATGTAGTTCCGTAGATTTGATGGGTTCGGTTTTAGCAATTTATAGTGCCAAAAACATGCATGTATCATTTAGATGATCCATTTAGATCTTCAAAGCCCTTTCCTGTTCATCCGGGCTTCTTTGGTTTTGGTTTCCCCTCCCCATGTCAACTCTAGGGGAATTATCTCTCACGTACTCATATTTTATTGTATTCAGTCTTGGCATATGTTTTTCCAGATGCATTATGTATATAGGATTCATTATATTATGTCCTGGAAAATTGATGCAAATCGATCATGTTTCATGTACATTGTAGATCAGTCCTACATCGCTTAACTCACCATTATTCTTTGTACTCAGTTATCTTAGTGAGTATGGGTATGCGTCCCCTGCCTCATTTGAGATCAAGTACGTCACAATCAAAGGAGACTTATATGAGTTTAGAAGGCCTCTCCCACTATATTTTTGTCCTTCCTTGCCTCACTTTACTTGTATCTCTCTCTCTTTCACACCCGTTTGGTGTTTTGTGGAAGTGTAACTTACAACATATTTTATTCGTACAATTTTCTCCTAGTGCACATATGTTGGGATGCAATCTGTTATGACCAAAAAATGATCACCTAGCCATTTCTAACTAGGTGGATCAAAATACACCATGCAATTTCAATTTCACCATATTAGAATCACTTTGAATATAGGGAATAATTTAATAAAAAAGTTTGAATAAGTTATTTTTTATCAAAACCCACGAGAATAATTAAATAAATCATTATTTATTTCATTTTCTCTAGGAATAGTTATTAAATCATTATTTAATAAACATTCTTTGTCACATTTGACTAAATCGCCTATGAATAATTAAATCAATCATTATTTTTTTAATGTTCCTTATTTCCATACATGAAATAATTATTAAATCAGTATTTTAATACTTATTTCATTTTCACACCTTTATTATTATTCGTGAAATAATCAATAAATAATTTTTTTTTTAATTATATCTAAATAAAGATATTAAACCACTTTAAATATATTTTTGAAATTAGTCTTTTGTGATCCATAATTTGTATAGAAAAACCTTTGCTGATAATCACATATGAACATATTTTTTCGACGCGTTTCGAACTAGCTAGTATGGTTCATCTTCACGACAAGATGAGAATTCAAATCATGGAAACCAGTTTAAATAGATGAAGAGTAGCTCCAATGAGTCATTGTAATATAACGTCTAGCTTCACTAAGAAAGGGAAAAATTAAATTTTTAATTAGTTCCATGTAAATATGAAATAATTATTAGTTTTATATTATATAATTTTAATATATTTTATAATATATTATATTTTATAATTCAATTTATTGGTTTTACCTCATATGGTTTTAATATATTATATGATTATATTATATTCTATTCTAATTTATTAATTAAAAAGAATAAGAATAAAAATATATTCTATAAATTCATTTTTAGGGTATAGTTTTATATAATATAATTTTAATATATTATATTATCATAATATGTTTTAATTTAATTTAATAATAATCATCAAAGAGAATAAAAACAATGTTAATAATCATATAAAAGGGTTAATAGAAAGAAAACGAATTAAAGGAGAAAGAAAGGGGATGGATGCTAAAACACCAACTAAGAATTAAGGGCCAAAATCAAACACATGCTAGCATTCCACGCATCATCTCTATTAATTTTAACTGGTCTTCTCGCTCTCAAAAAATAAAATAAAGTATTCCAAGCTGTTAGATCTATACTTTTGTCAATAATATTTTATTATTCTCCATTTTCAATATTAACCCAATCGTTTGATATAAATAGAGTGTTTTTAATTCATTTCTCACCATGATAATTATCATTGCCACCATTATCATCACATACCATTTGACCTCCCATTTTTTAGTTCTACATTTTCTGGGTTCCATACATCAAGAGAGAGGAAGATGTAAATTCTGAAGTGATGATGACATCAAAGGAACCATCCCATTCTGGGGGACTTACGCCTTTTGTAAATATCCTTCACGAGGTGTATTAATATAATTATTTTCTTTCAAAATATTTTCCAATATTGGGTTTTATATCATTTTTTATATATGTTGTTTATGCCTTTAGATTTGCATACATCCATTTTTTTTGCAGGTTTTCTCACATATTTGCTTCATATTGGAATTATAAGGAACCACTAGTGGTTTTAGGGTCACTACTCACTCGTGACATAAGTGAGATATTTTTAGTACACCTTCCAAAATATTTCATACTAACATTGTTGTTATACTTCACTTGGTGTGTTTATCTTTCCTCAAATGATTATTGCAATAAAATATTTTCTCGCTAGCCACTTTGCTCCACATTACATAGGGAAGTTTTGTTAGTTGAAAATGAGTGGATATATTTTATATCACACTTTCCCATGGGATGACCATGATTTGTGTCCTTATGATGCTCTTTATAGACTAAATTGTACTTAGCATCCTTTTACCTCATTTTCAGGCTTGTTAAAACCCCACAAAAAGGAAACCATGTATCAAGCACACTGCTACAACTTCCTTGAGGTAATTAATGAACGAATAAGATACCTTCTCAAGAATCCTTTTATCTCTTTTTCATCCTCATTAAAAACATAATAAAAATAAATTATGGATTTTAATTGTCTTTTCTTTCATGCTAAATAAACTATTTAGGAGATACCAACAAATTAAAAGAGAAAAATAGGAGAGGAGGTGTGATTATTTTTGTTCATTATATTAGTCAAAATGGAAATGTCATTTATATTTCCCTTGAACATGGCACATATTAGCGTTCATAAATTACAACTAGCTTTTAACTTTCCTAGGAGTTGTGTCATACATAGGAGTCATTCTACTCCTCCATCTCGTTACTCTTCTAGTGATTATGGAGCATGCTTCAACTCCTGTTTTTTTGGCTAATGATACCACATCGTGCTCATTAATGAATTTTTACAACTTTTCTGTCTTTTTATCACATCTTCAAGACAAGTGTACAACTCATTCAGTTATCTGTAGGAATTTTTGACATTTTTTTTAGCATCCCTATTTTAGGTCTACCTCGTGACTTCATCCATTTTCACCATATATCTGTTTTTATTGTGTTTATTGATGAGGGATACATTAAGGCCCCCCTTAAAAAAATCATCTCATGTTTATTTTTTCTCATTATCCAATTGTTTAATCTAGGAGCCAATAGTACCCTAGAGCTTGTAGACCTTGATGTGAATCTTCCTCATAGTCGAGAGTGAGTTTATATCATTGAATCTTGATTGGTTGATTACATGAGTGTTCAATTTCAAAACATTTATTAACACTTTTTGGGTTGTCGTAGGTACATTCAGGTCCATTTTTATAATTATTCGATCCCTTCGGGTCTATTAATGGTATTTTTTACTGACGAATAACCAAATAGTTTATTTCATCATTGAAATCATGTTATTAATTTTCACGTTGTAGATCTATTCCATTAGGACTGATTATAAGACCTTGGGAAATAAACATATTACTCTTATATGAAACCCTTCCTAAGAAGGGTTGGAGTAATATATCATCATATTTACTTTGAGGACTACTCTAGGGAAACATTATTTTATGTCTCAATATTCCTATCATTTATATGGATACATATATCCACATTGTATTTTCTAGTGGCTATGATGGAATTTTGTTACAGGGATCCACTATCTATGTCTCACGACCATGTAATATATTTTCATGTCTTTTATCTTGAGTATATGGTAGGCATTCATGTTAATTTTCTCTTATGCCCAACTTAAGGAGGATCATATTGTGATTGAGAGCTGGTTATTGATGTGACTATGATCTGGTTCTTTGGTTTCAACTCCTTTGATGCATTTTGATAAAAAAATTATAATGCATTTATCCCATCATTTTATATTTTCACCTAATTCACTAAGGGGAATCTATTATATCCAACTTTCCCAACGTTATTTGAGTCGAACAAACCATACTACAACCTCCTAATTTGTTGTCTTGAAAGTATCCTTATCCCTCCTTGATTGTGCAATTTTACCAACCCAACACCCACATGGGCCTATCATCCTAACATCCATCCCTCCATTATGGTGGCCAAAAGAATTCTTGGGAACCCTACCTTCCTTTCACATGGACGATATGGAGGAAATTTTTTTAGAAAACATTACTCTCGAGAAGATCTAGTCAACCCACTTCTTCCTGAGTTTCCTAGGGCTAAAATATTCGATATTTTTCCTAGGTTCTCATGTTCCTAGGTGTCTCGATACATATTATTAAGTTTAGAAAAAGAACATATACAAACGACTTGTTAAGAGGAGGAGTGATATCGATAATATATCCTAGTGATGTTAGTGGATTTGTAACAGAGCTTCTATTGCATGTGAGGTGAGGCCATTTTATATTAGATCAAGGGAAGGGTTGTGTGGACGATATGAGAGGTGCTCATTGATGTACCAAGTTATAATGTATTTTTTGTATTTTAATTAATGAAAGTAACTATTAATTCTCTCTTACATGTCTCAATCTCATGGATATGTGAATGGGGTTTGGTTATTTATAGTGCATGTTAAACTTATTTCTGTGGAGGAAAGCATAATTTTGTTTGTTGGAGCATGTGTGTAGGAGTTTTGATTTAAAATATTAGATATGAATATTTTGACTGAAGCAATATCTAAGATTTTTCCACAAGTTTTACAAATTTGATGAACCTAAAATGGATTTCGTTGTTCTTGTCTTATTCTTCGTAACGAGATGAATTGCATGTTTTTGCATTAGGTTTTGACAATTCATCTACACCTTGCAACACATTGTCTAACGAATCTTGAGGTGAGATCCATGGAGCAATAGCTTCTTAGTATCAAATAATATTTAGACCCAACACTTATCCTTCAAATGCACTTTTATATACATGAGACTTGTACTCCAATATTGTGGAGATATTAAATCTCAAAATTCTCAGTTGATGAATGATATTTACTCAAACATACATTCATCATGTTTTATCTTCTTTCATACATTTGAAATTAATAATTGAAATTTAATTTAAAAATAAATATATTTTATTCAAATGTAAATTAAATTTATTCTTCTTACATCTATTTTTCATATTTTTCCTTCAATATTGGGTTTCTCAAATGATCTTGAATTTTCGTTAAAAGTGCACAAGGAACACTTCCATAAATTTTACTAAGTATATCTCCTAAGGAAATATATCATATATTATAAAAATGAATATTAATAAGGTGCATGATTTTGAATTTTCCTTGAAATTGCACACAAGGAATAGTTCCATGAATTTCACTAAGTATATCTCATAGGGAAAGATATCACATATTATAGAACTAAACATTAAGAAGGTGAAGGATTTTTTACTTTCTAGATAGTGTATTTTGGGGTGTGTAAAGAAAAGGTTGTGCAGATAAGAAGATACATGCATCTTCCACACTTAGATGAATATTTTCCTTCAAGTATGAAGTGTTTTGTACAGGTAAGTAATGTGAAGAATGGAAAGGTTATTTTAAGGTGATTAATATTCATAAAAGTCTTGAGAATATTACTAATTGTGGAACACTCTTAACTAAGATAAGAAGAAGTAAGGTATGAGTGTTTTTATGAATTATTGGAAATTCGATGTGAAGAAAATGAGGCTTATTACCAAAGTAAAATATTAGATAGTATGAGCCATAAATTAAAATGGATGAACATTTAGATAGCTCAAAAGTATTACAAAACATCATGCGTGATATATGGCATATTATTTTCAAGATGTACAATAACAATGATGTCCCTAGATGGGTATACCCTAACCTAAGTTCAAAGATAGGGGTGGTTGAAGTGTATTTCGAGCTCTCAGTTATCGATAATATCAACATCATAGTTTATTTTGTTATGATGGGGTTAACATTGACATAGAGACATATTAACTCAAAGTTTTCTAAGAGTTGAAAGACATCAAATATTTGAAGATGAAAATTTATTTTTGAGTTCAAAACTTGAATTTTTTTTACTTCTAGAAGAATCAAATCCTCTAGATGCTCAGTAGATGTGAAGCTAATATAGATTTATGATAGTTCTTAATATTATTATTTATATTCATATAAATTTCACACATAGAAATATATATATATAGAAATATATATATACTCCCTCCTCCCTCCCTCCCTCTATCATATATATATATATATATATATATATATATATTGAATTTTTTATATTTTTATTAACTAAATTCAAATATGAAATTCTGAAACCTAATAATATGAAGTATTATTTGAATTTATATCTTGAAGTGGATATAAAATATCGTAATATATCGATCACATTAAAATAAACTTAAATAATAATGATTCATATTAATAACTTATTTGAAAACATACGATTAATAAGAAAACACACACTCATATATATATATATATATATATATATATATATATATATGTTTTCTTATTAATTATTTCTTTTAAATATTACGTTTACTAAAATGAATAATTACTATTTATGTTTATTTTAATGTGATAGGTATATTATGGTATTTTATATCCACTTCATGGTATTATTTAATCACATGGTTCTTGTCGAGATTAATCCATTGAAGTTACCAACTCATCACACACACACACAGATATATATAATTTATTGAACTCATGTAATGAAATATTTATAATTTATTGAACTCCTATAATGAAATATCTTATTTATTTATTTTAATTTTTCGTTAAAGTTCAAATAAAATTATGTTATTTCACATGGATATTGAAATATTTTACTTATGCCTAAGAGTGAAAGTGAAATAATTTTACCACATCTCCTTAACATGGGTTGTAATATCAACAATGAATAAGTACAGTAAGAGTTGTATTATTGATGTTTTATAATATGTTAAATTAAAAGTAACCAAATATATATATTTATTATTATATTTTATGTAGCATATAATATTCTATATTTTAGAAAATATTTTATTTTTTATTTAAAATAGGACAAATATCAACTTGAGATTGAGCATAGAAAGAATTACATATCTCCAAATCATACTAAGCTATAAACATAAATGTAGGGGCAAACATTTCCTTCATGACATGTATATCCTTTACTAAATCATCTAAACCAAACTATATTTTATTTCCTTCATTCCCAACATGTGAAAAAACTACTATTACTACAGAGGATTTAAATTGGTGACTAGAGACTTATGAGGAAGTGAATAAGTGGTTGATTCAATTGTTCTTGGTATGATTTTTTATTCACACTATCTTGATTTGATATTGTATTTAGTATAATGGAAGAGTATATGGGTTTCTCATTCATACTTATGGTAAATATATCAAATATTATATGGATAGTATTAGTAACACGATGCATTTAGTATGTTAAAAAAGATTCCAAGTATTTATTATAAATATGTAATTTTTTTTTTTAAATAATAAACATGCAATCTAATTTATCAAAAAAAATATGGAATTAAGAAAAAAATTATATTAGTTAGATTGAAAATCTAGAAATATAATTGTTAAATTATCTCTTTCAAACAAACTCATCATGAGAAGACAAACTTTGTATTGCATGCACACAAAAAAATATAGATTTTTAACATATTTTACATATTTGGATATCATAAACAAGATCCTATCCATGTTGTAATACAAAAAATTTAAGAATGTTGTTGGAAGATGGCATGCTACAATTAGTAGATTAAATAAGCTTTCTATTTTTTTAAAACATGTGTATGCAAGATATTTCTCTAAATAAATGTTTGCTACATTTTTGGATTAGTAAAATTCTTTATGCATCTAAGCTTCATCATATGTAAGCAAGATATTTCTCTTAATCAGTTCTTGCAAAACTTTTGGAGTAATAGAATGTTTTATGCATTTAAGCTTGATCCTTAATCATGATTAGACAACTTGCATTGAACAATTATTCAAATGCATGTCCATAAATAACATTAATTCAATTATATAAATGAATGATAATTACAATATATAAATATTGTAGATGGTGGGAGAGTCCTTAAAGCACTTGAAATAATATAAAATGAGTTAGAATATAAATAATAAAGTAAAAAGTTAAAAATTATTACATCTCAACCAAAACCGTCACCATCATCAATACATCATAATAACTAAGCTGAGAAGTACATGATAATAATTATGAGGGGATCTGTAATTTTGTGAGTGAATTGAGTTGATAGGTGCCCCTTTAAAATAAAAATAAAAAATATGCTCTAAATAGAAAATAATATCCCTATAAAAAATAAATAAATATGTTATAATGTAATTAGAAGTAAAACAAATGTGCTTAAATTTTATACTTTTAAAAAATATTTTAATAAGATATTTAAATAAGCTTTTTAAAGATCTATGTTAACTCATTTATGTCTATATCAACTTCATATATATCTATTTATATAAATAAATTGTTAAAATAAAATATTTTAATGTTGTATATATAAAAATGTTCAAGAGTTATCCATAAAATATTTTAATAAGAATTAATATTGACATATAAGTAAAAATATATTAATAAAAAAAAACCATTTTACTTTACATTAAAAAAATTTGGAGATGCATGTTATGTAAAATATTTTAATATCAATTATCTATATATTATATATCATTTTACACAAATTATGGACATCTAAAATATAATTAAAACTTATATTTCTTTGTATATATATTTTAAATAGCATTTAAAATAAAATAACATATTATATTTTCCAATCTAAACAAATTTGTATATGAAAAAATTTAATCCCTTTCTATTCCTATTGAATTTGTATTTAAGATAAATATTTCTTATTTTTTAAAATTGGTTAAGAGATATAAAACAATATAAATTGGTTAAGAAATATAAAACAATATAATTTCGAAGAAATTTTAAAAGATACCAATGTGCTTTATCATTTTATTATGCCCAAATTCATTTTCATATATTAAATGCACGAGCGGACTACATAATGATGGGCAATGAAGCGAAACCTTCATTTTCGTCTTTGCAAACCAGAACCTTTATTAGATATTAATTGCAGAGGTTTACACGTATTTCATTGATTAACTTATCTATTAATGTGTTTTAATGTAAAAAGTGTGTCAATGACCTTTACACCAAATAGAACATGAAAAAAACGAGTTAAAAAAAAAAAAAATCGCAGTTACATCAATGCACCAAAATATACGATAAAATTGACAGCATCAATTCTATTTTTTTTAAAAGTGTTTAGAAATTAAAACCATAATTCGTAGTTCCATATTTGGTCGATATTTCTCGAAGGGAATTTATCAGTAGAGGTTTTGAGTCGGTAGGTTTTTTTTAAGAGAATTTTTTAAGCGATTAGCGCATAAATCCGTATACAAGAAATGTCAAGTATTTACCATCATTATACTCATCATTTAAATCTTTTAGTTATTTGACTCAAACCAATTTTAATGCATTTTAAAAATAGAATAAAACGAAATTTTATTTTTCAAAATTTACATTTATAAAAATAAAATTCAAATACATATTTCATTGTTTTCAAGTCTTTAGAAGTGATATTTGTACAAGAGGGATTTCGCAAAATATTTGAAGTGTCAAATTTGTAACAGAATAGGTCACAGACAAATCTAAAGAAGAGGAATTCTCGATATGTGACTTAATTTTATTAATGATCTAAATCATATTTCTATTTGATTGTAACAATTATGATTGCCTTTTCCAAGAAAATAAGATATTCATAAATACCTTTATTATTGGAATC
This sequence comes from Pinus albicaulis, assembly GCA_034641835.2. Classification (NCBI taxonomy): domain Eukaryota; kingdom Viridiplantae; phylum Streptophyta; class Pinopsida; order Pinales; family Pinaceae; genus Pinus; species Pinus albicaulis. The sequence continues at coordinate 1,194,705,530 of CM076581.1, read as the reverse complement.
TCTGCCTTTCTTTTTATTTCTCACAGATTCGCCTCTATATTTCACAATATTTGTTTCCATCAGGTAATAGAGTTTTATCAGATTTTTCATATATATATATATATATAGTGTATAGTATTTGCTACAATTCAACTATTCATTAAATTGAATTCCAAACCATGTGTCCATAATAATTCCATGGTCAATAGTGGACATTATACATTAATTACGAACAAATGTGTATGTTCATGTCAACATAGCATTCCAGTTAACCGTGAAATGTAACACTATTTTTAATACCAAAAATGTTATGCCATAAATTTATTCATGTGTTAAATAGTGCACACTAAAAATAAATGATGCATTGGTTAATATGGGACTTTATCAAGCACCATGTGAATATAACAATTTATTTAAATTTATTAACAAATCATTTTTAAATTTGCAGCAACATGCTAATCTTGCGAAGGTATGTATATCTATGTATAATTTACCCATTCATGTTTTTTAATTATGTGCTCCATGCTTTAGTTTTTAGTAAAGAAAATATAATCTTTATATCAAAACAAAACATTTCTAGGTTTTGAACATCAGGCTAATTATATATATATGTGGTTTTTTTTAATCCAAATTAAACAATGTTTAAATATGTCAAAAAAAACAATAGAGCTCGAAGGAAAATGTGACATTTTTTGGTTAATAATTTTTCTCTAAATAATTGAAATGATTTTAATTATGTATATATATATAATTCATTTATATATATATTTTTTTTATTCAAATTAAATAATGTTTAAATATTAGGAATTTGACTTCTGTGATTTATAAAATGTGTACAAGAATTTTTGGTGAAAATCACATGTATGAACTTTTTGTCGACTCATTTCAAACCAACTAATATGATTTATGATCAAGACTAATATGTCAAAAAAACAATAAAGTTTAAAAAGAATGGTAACATTCCTTGGTTAATAATTTCTCTCTGATAAATAATTGAAATGATTTTAAATGGTTGAGAAAAAGTACCATATTCCATTACTTGAGTAAAGACAAAACGTTAAGGTAGGATAGGTTGTATTGTCCACGAAGTTGACTATTCTGCAATCTTTGAACTGAATGGGCAATTTGTTGGTGGAAAAAAAAAAGGACAAAAAATTAAGTAGCATAGGTTGTATTGTCCGCGAGGTTCACTATTGTGCAATAGTTGAACTGAATGGGCAATTAGTTGGTCGGAAAAAAACGAGTCTAAGAGACGGGCAACCCATTTTCTTTACAGGTGTTCTATCTAGAAAGAAGTCTCAGAGAGGGGGAATCTATTTTTTTTACAGGTCTTCTCTCTAGAAGCAGAGGGGAGGAGCTTTTTCGGAATGAAAAAGTTCTAGAAGAGGCAAGGAAAGTGGCATAGAACTGCTAAGGAAAAGAAATGAGAAGGTGGTTTCTAGAGTTGTGTTACTAAGTGTTGGAGAGAGTTAACAGCAGCTTAAGAACAGTCTTAAAAATTGATTCGGCATAAGTATCAGAGAGGCCAAAGGTTTCCTCTCATGGATGAAGGCAGTTTTTCTTATTGGTATTTGTAGTACTCAAAAGCACTTCTCTCAATTTTTGGAATCTGGTTCGGGGATGACTATTGCAAGTAATACTTTCCTTCAACTGTTTATATTTGAGTGGACAGTTAGAGTATTAATCTTACTTTCTAGAACAATTATAAAATAAGTATAACCTTATGTTTATGCTTGTGATTACTCTAATGTCTTTGTCGTTTGTATCATGACAATGTCCTCCTAATGGTTAGGAATGTTGGTTCTTCGACACATTAGTTATAAAAATGTTGTTTGTATCATGAAAATGTCCTCCTAATGGTTAGGAATGTTGGTTCTTGGACACATTAGTTATAAAAATGTTGTATTAAACATGGTATGTAAATGTATATTTTGCATGACTGAATAATATGTTGATTTGGACTGTTTGAAAGCTACTAGAACAGTGTGTGTATGTACATTGGCTATTTTATTAATAAAACCTGCATGATAGTCCTTTCGAACTTATAATTATATAATCTTGATTTTACTGCAATCCCTTGCTAGCTCTCGTCTACATTTCTGAGTAGGAATAATGGGGATTCCTCACTTCTTCGCCAAATTGGCCTATATACCCTTTATGGATGCCTTTTCATGTCTTGCGGAAAATACACCCAGGTTGTTGGGTCATTGCTTCTATTTCTGTTATTGCTTAAGTAGGGATGAAATCTCACTTCTCTGTGTTGCTAATGAGACTACCTAATTTTCAGTGGTAACTTGATATTAAGTTCGCAATCCCTTGGACTTGACATGATAATCGTATCTATGGTATAGACTTGATGAGATGTATTTTTCTTGGAGATAAGTACATCACTCTATCTATTGTTTGGCCTTGTTGTAATAAGTGTGAGTTTGATTAATCTTGGCAGAGGTTATGTTTCAGGAATATTGGTTTGGTGTGTATATTTTTTACCCTAGTTAGAGACCATTATTTGTTTCTGTATGGTGTTAGCAACATTAATAAGGTGAACCTGAGAGTAGTCTCCATCAGCATGTTAAAATCGAATTACCGTGGTGGAACTATAGTTGTATGCACCATGTTTGGCAGCAGAGCCTGTATGAGTGATTTTGTATTGTTTCACATTACAGTGAGTATATCCTTAAAGGAAAGTGCAATAGCAGACTGCGTACTACTTAAATATTCATTGTTTTAATTTTCATTTCTAGTCACAATCATGGAGCCTACTTACGTTCCTATTAAACTGCGCTTAGAATGGGTGAATGCAATAATGGAGTAGCTAATAAACATTGATGGTTGAAGACGTTCTAAAATAAACAATTGGTGGTTCGTTCCAAATGTTTAAGAATATTTCTCTCAAGGGAAATAAATGCAACTTATAATTCAATGTTCTTCATATGATTCTAATACTTACGGTGTCTTAAAAGACCTCTTGGAGGGTTGTCGATTTGAATTTTCGATGGTGACATAATAAAGTTGGAGCTGAATTAAACGCATGGCTATTTGGAGTCTTGGGCCACCTAATTATAGTCAAACGATGGTGTTATGGGTTCCATGCAGTCCCACAACTAAGTTTCACATCCTGACTATGATAAAATATCTATTGTGAGTTGAATGCAATGAAGGCAAGGTTCAATGGTCATTTAGGCGGAGAGGAGGGCATTAGCCTCGAGAGCCATAAAGCTTATAAAACCTTACGTTTCGACTATAGGAAGAAGGTGACCTTATGAATGACGAAGATGTAATAAACCCATTGGACGATGGATATCTAATTTGAGAGATCGACGGTTATTAACAATAACACAACCCCCTGATGATGTCAGTGAGGACGGGGGTGTATTGCTTTTGCATATATACTGTCAGATGGATTCATCAATGGCGGATTGTCAGATTGTTCGCGTGAACTCTGAATGGAATGGTGATAACAAAAGGCCCTCTGATATCATGAAAAGATTTCGCCGAAAATAGTAATCCCTGAGAAGAGCTTCCTCCAAGGTGGGTTTATTTCGAGAAAGGATATCGCCCCAAATAGTTCCATCTCACTCGGGACTTTTCTCAGAGAGATTTTTTGCTGATAATAGTTTCCACCGAATACATAGTTCTCGCCGAGAACAATTTCTTCTAATTGAATAGTTTCCTCCGAGCGAGTTTTTACCAAGAAACAGTTTCCACCGAGAATGGAGATTCTTCCAAATAGGTTATATCTGCTAGGACGTTACCCTTTTAACCTTGGAACCTCGAACGTTAGAGTTAAGAGCTCAGTGCAGCAGAGTTTTCTCTAGGATGCTTTCTTCTACAAGATTTATAGCTAGGGTGTCGTTGTAGGAGCGAACCTGAGTTTTTATTGTTGATACCCATTCCAGGAGGACACGTGGAGAGAGGTCGTCGATGTGTTTAAATAAGGAATGGTGTAAGAGCGAGTGGACAACTTTCTATATAAATGACTACTTGTATGCAGTGACATCAACCATTAATGGTTCTAAAGTTCGTACATGGTTGCTAAGGTTGACTACGATAAACAAGTGGGTGCCATGAGGGAACCATATGATTCATGATGATGTGGCTTTAATTGATTGGTTAAATTTTAAAGAATCGTATGTTTTGATCTATTGAATGGATCAGAAAAAGATTTATATCACCCGAATCAACTCGACGAGATGAATGAAACTATATTATCTATTTAAAGTTTTGAATAAGTCGTAAAAATCAAAATTTCTAGACCCCACCTCCATAATGACCTTTTGGATCTTGGGTTAGCATAGTAACTACCTCTATCTAACTTTAGAGTTTGACCCTAACCCCTTTATTAATGTAATAGGACCAAGGGGCTCCATAACAGTCTTGATTAGTTAGTTTATTAAATAAAGATCATAAGTGGTTATCCACATTAATAATGACTCTAAGTGGTTGACTCGTATTATAAAAATTGGAACACAATGAGTTAGTTTTGTTGAGTATGAATAAATGAGCCATAGCTAATAAATATACTGGTTAACACTCATTATGCAAGGGACCACGAGTACTTAGGGTTTTTGATATTAGGAAACTATATATAGTCAATGATACCAAGGGAAGTCGTGTAGTGTTTTATGTAATTAAGCTCTTTTCTATAGGAGGTTTCCCCCTCGAAGAGGAAAGTGAACAATATAGTTGCAGATCTAATATAACATATATCATCTCATTGTGTTATTTTCTATGGTATCCCTGATATACTTTAAGCTTTTTATATTTTTTGCAGGTTAAACATACTACAAGTGGTATCATAGCACTTTCTTGGGCCACCTACACCATCCATTTTTTACAATATTTTTTAAGGGTAGAGGCATGTTGCAATGGATTTAAATTATAGATATGTGTCATTATGTGCATCAACCCGTGGTTCGGGAAGCATATACATAGGAACTACAATTGGTACTCATGCTTGTTGGACTCCCTTATAACCCCTATCTGTACCCCTTCGAGTAGTAGTGCATTAGACAACACAAGTACATGGAACACTCTTCCATGTACCTATGGTATATCAAAAGTCCCCAAATGTTTCCATAAATCCAACCTTAGATAAGATGTCATAGATATATTGCTAGATTACACTGATAATAACACTTAGTGAGATGGCTCGCATGTACCAAGGGTAGTCAGGTAATACGACTAAGGGCACAATCGATCTTCCTTAGTTGGAGCTCTAAAAGATTGCACCAAGTACTACTATTGGAATCTTGTCGTTTACCACGATATGTAGTATGTGAGACTCTTTATTTCCATAGTTTCCTCACTTCCTGCTATGGACTGTCACATTCCTACACATTTTATGGTATGCAGAAGTTGGGGTTTTTTATATCATATACTGATCAGTTGGGACAACCAAATTCCTACATAGTTTGGAGTATTCAAAAGGGGTTTTTTCGTCACATTATTGATCATATAGGACAATCGAATTACTAAACTTGCTATAGTATCCATAAGTTTGGGTTTCTACTATCGCAGTATTAATCAATCGAGATTGCCAAATTCCTACACATTTTGTAGTATCAAGATTTTTGGATTCTTTTCACCGTAGTATTGATAAACTGGGAGTAATACTCCTATCAGAGTAAAAAAAATGAAAGTATAGATTCCCAAAAATTCCACTAAGAAGAGACCTATCCCGTGAGATGCAAGAGAATAAGTTGATCACACTGATACCATCCAATAGAAAGCCTCCATTTTTCAAGTGGTACCAATTTTTTTAGAAGTGCTTCCTAGTGACCCGCATTAACATATTCCTTGTCTGACACCCATTCCAACCATAATTCTCTTAAGTAAGGTAAAATTTTAACCTGGGAAATTGTATGGTATGTACCTAGGCTCAAAATATGGAAAACCTTAAGAAAATAGTGACAACTCTAGATGATGCACTCACATCCATAATTGATAATGCAGTGGAACAGGCCATGGAATCTTGGCACCTTAAGGTTAAAGACCCCATGGGGGATTGGAATGGTGTAGCTCATCACCTAGAGGGTGAAGCCAACCACAATAAATATGAAGGGTATCATCATTTCCAAGGAGGTCACTAATATTGTAGTAGTAAGGCACAAAAGCTTGACATGAACAAATTGGATGGTTCTTACCCGAAAGTGTTCATTTCACAAATTAAACAATATTTTAAACTCATTGATGTATGGGATGACGAAACCAAACTACATTTCGAAGCCCGTTACTTAGACCAAGAGAACTAGTAGTGGTGGCAATGACATCAGAAATGCTAAGTAGGAAATCCAACTTGGAATATGTTCTCTAAAGGCCTTTGTGCTCATTTTTATAGGGAATCTCACTTTCTTTGTCTCCTCACTAATATAAAAAAAAATGGTATAGTATAGGACTTTATTATGGAATTTTAACAATTTTCCACTAACAGTAAGGACCTAGGGGATTCAATTCATATGGAATGTTTCAACAGTATCCTCAATGAAATCATGCGAATGTTTGAATGCACCAACCTACTACTTGGTTGGAATATTACCACAAAGCTTTATCTGCGCAAAACATTATTAATGCTTAATCCAACCATATATAATTTCCATCAAAGTGAGCTCCAATCATTTCTAGTAGCATCACCCAAAAACTCAAGGTGCAAAATTTGTCGCCAACCAAAATGGTAGGAAGGAGAAGATATGGAATGGGTTACTATTATGATGAAAAATATTTTTCGGGACTCAAACACAAGCAACGAAAGTGCTTTTAGATTAATGCAGTTGAAAATAGCCGAGAGGAGGAGGTCCAACTTGTTGAAGTGCATGGGGAGGATCAAGAGGCACCTCAAGATACTACAACATATACTATGACAACAATAGATGATTCAATTATCTCACTCCATGTATTAGAAGCCATTTATTCTCCACAAGTGCTTAAAATAGAGGCTTTGCGAAGCATCTATTGGTGGTGGTTTTGATTGAAAATGGTAGCATGCATAATTTTGTCCATAAATGGGTTGCCGAGGCCATTCATTATCTTGTGAGGGAAGCATCAAATTTCCAGGTCCTCATAGTTGATGGAAGGACCATGAAATTTGAAGAATGTTATGAGAACATAAATATCCAAATCGGTGACTACCACCTTAGAAAACACATGTTTGCCATTGAAATGGGAGTTTGTGACACCATACTAGGTGAAAAATGGCTTCGAACACTACGCCGAATCACCATGGACTTCTAGGAGCTATATATGAGTTTCAAGCATAATGGACACACTCATATGCTCAAGGGACTCCAGGAATATGAAACTACTATAATCAACTTGTATATAATTCAAAATCTCTTAAAAAAGGTTCACCATTAGGCAATCACTCAATACAATGAAATCCAAGTCATTGAATCTAGTCGCACCACCATTCCTCCATATTTGCAGCAAGTGTTGGATCACCACCAATAGGTATTTGAAAAACCCAAGGAGCAAATCCATTCTCGAGCTGAGCATAATAAGAGCATCCATTTGAAACAACTAATAATGACAATGGTCCTGAAGGTACTTCTAGTACAATATATGAAGTGTGAAAAGATGTCATGAAGTCGAACACTCATAGAATCGTTTGATAAAATTTCAATGATGAGAACCCATAGTCGAATTCGAGAACCATATCATTAATGCATACATGCCTCAAGGTATTGAAAATGGTTTCTAGATCAACTTCCTAGATAGTGAGTTGAATTCGATAGGAAGTGATCCGTTACAGGAGGACATACGACTCAAAACTTACGTCACGTTTTAAAGAACATATTTGGAAGGAATAATTCAAGGATGGCCAACGGGATTGAGGCCTAAAATTTGCAAAGAAAAATGAACTAAGGTTGAACTTCTCTTGAACACATGATGACACGAAAATGGAGTTGGAATTATTTGACTCAATGATAATAACCAGAACCAGCTGAAAATTTTCAATGAGGTTTGATTAAATGTAAGAAAAATGGATTTCCCAACCCAAACATATGTGTGAAAGTGTGTTGTGTTTAGGAGCGACATACTGCGTTATAGTCAATGAAAAATGGAATACATTTTCCCAATTTTCCCCCACCATTGCTGGAAAGTACCTCTTTATTCTTTTCAAGCTTGAGGAGAATAAAATCTGCTTTTCATATAAGCTCATCCTTTGGATGATTCATCCGAAGTATTTTTAACGTACCCTAGGAAGGAGTGGTTTGGTTTCGTCACGATTCACAAGTCCTACACAGTTTATAATTTACAATTTTAGTGTAGGGTTAACTCGATGTTCTAATCATGTTTAAAAAATATGAAAAGACACAAAAATAAAACACATTCATCTCTTTCGACGTAAATTTCTAACGAGCCGGAGAAAGTGAAGCTCTATGTTTTTCAGTTTTAAGGAGTTAAGAGAAAAACATAAGTAAAATCCATATTGTTCTTTTTCGTAAATATAGTCTATCAAGCCCAAAAATGGTAAAATAATGCATGAGAGAACACTATTGACCATAATTATTCAACATATACCTTTTTCGTAAATAGTATAGTCAAGTATGGAAAAGTGGTAAAATTATACTGAATAGACGACTCTTCATTTACTTTTTCGAGTTTAAATAGTCAAGTGCTCGAGGATATTTTCATGTCTAGAGAGTCTGAAAAGGACTTAAAAGAGAACTCCAGGGTTACGCTTTTTCTTAATTTTCAATAGCCTGAAAAAACGATAAAAGTTTTCTCACAGTCAAAATGATCCATTTTTATGTTGTAACGTGTGTTCTACACATTCAACTCAATAAATTATCATAATTTCTCAAAATTATAGTAAACAAACATCAAAAATACACTTTCAAAAGTTTAAAGGCATAAAAAACAATATTTTAATGACCTAAATACCTAAAAAAGTTGAAAAAGAAATTTCATTTTTACCATTTTGAGTTTTAACTAATTTGAGAGAAGAAAAGAGGGGTTTTACGACAAAACTTCATAGGCTTATTCAGAGCAAACCATTGGAAGAAATAATGAACCGTCTTCTCCAGGTAACATACATCTTCATTATCTTTGTTTTCATCTAATTAATTTTTTTATTTTAATCATTCATTTTATTTTTTGTCGGGGTTTGAATTTTGAAACTGTGCACTTCAATCTGTAGAATTTCCCTTCATCAGGACCATGCACATCGGTAATTTTTTACATGTAGAGAAACAAAATTTGTGTAGTTTATCGACTGATAAAATTTCGAGTTGTGCTCTGTCTGCTAAAAAGAAGTCATGAAAGCACTGAGGGTTTTAAAAGGTAATGAAAAATATGCCCCAAAACTTTTAATTTTATCTCACGTATTCATATAACTCTCCTCAAATATCATTTGAGGACTTTTGGTCATTCTCAATGGAGTGGACAGAGAGAGAACATGAAAAGCAAGATACATAAGCTTTGGAAGATCCAGAAACTCTGCAAACATTGAAAAATTGTGGCCTCTACAAATATTGGATAATTCTAGGAATGAAAGCTCACTTAGAGCTCAGGAAATATATGGTGAGGAATTCAAATGTCAAGGATCAATGTTTCATGATAGGGGATCATTGCTTCACCATATATTCTAATGACATCTATTTCTTGACTAGGATCTCCCGTAGAGGGCTTCACATTTCTTTCTTTAGCCAAAGACCAGTTAGAGAGACTACTTCTTCTTATTTGAGGTGATATTTTGTCGATGGGGCTGAGCTAAAGGATGGTAGGATTTAAATCAAAAAAATTGAGCGGCTTGAATTGATAACCATTTATTTCAAAATAACTAAATTATGTGGAAGTGAAGTGCTTCACCTAACCGCAAAGGCCTAGATGAATATCGTTGTGGAGTGTTCATAGTCAACTATTTTCAACTTGTGTGAAGGATAACTTGTGAAAATAAAAGGGAAACTAAATAGAGCCAAGAATGGTAAAATGAATAATTTTGGTTATGGTTGCATTCTCATTTAATTTTCTCTAGGGAGGATTCCATTCTTAACCCCACCGCATATTCTAGTAAATGAGGCAGGACCTTGAGATCCACATATGTTACGATGGGTTTCGTTGACGGTTTTCCATGGAGGCGATGGATGAGTGGTAAAATATAATCCTAAGTTTTTCAAGTGGATGGGACACCAGATCATCATGATCAAGGATTTCCTATATGTAGGAATGGATTAAAAAGGTGACCTAGATATCCCACTCCCAGCAGGGATGCAGTCGAGGGATCTAGGTAAAATCTTCTGATTTTGATGTTTTTAAGTTTTAAGTTTTTTATTTATTTTTTAACATCCAAAGATAATTATATGAAATTTTTATGCATATGTGGCCCCTGTTCAACCAACAGGGCTATGTCATTTTGACAGGCGAGGGGAACAACCTGTAACTATTGTAGCACAGCACTCAGATGCAGTAGAGGACTTGAACGAGCTAGAGAGAAACATGGAGAGGTTGAATATATATATCATAGATGCTGGAACTGATGATTTGACTCTCCAGTACCAAAGGCACGTGGTTTGGGTTTGCTGGACTGTTCAGGCGCCAATTGCATCAAGTAGATTGCACTATAATTTTCTATCGTGATCATCATCATGGATAGTTGCTAACCTTTTTAGGGATACATTTTCATTTTTTTTATCGACATATTAGGACAATAAAGGCCATGGGGCCTCATGTAACTGGATGATATTTTTTGTATTATACACTTTCTACAGAGATTACCTAATGGGAAATACTACTTCTGATTTCATTTTATATTTCTCAATATATGGATGAATATTTTTTTATTTATTTAAAAATGTTGCAAATGTCTATTTAACATTAAATTGGAAAATGAATCAGTTAATGTGTTTATATTTATTGGAATGTGTTGATATTCAATGTAATCGAATTGTCTTTCAAAGAGATGGACCCATAAAAAAATTCTTGAAATTGATGAACTTATTATTGTATAGAGACCATTTAAATCTAATACTATGAGTTCTAAATCTAACCTAATGATCAAACGTCTAATGCCAAATGTTAAGATAATAGTTCAATGAATGAACTATATTCTGATATGTTGTTCATTGTTTGACCAAGACATATCCCATGAATAGAAACTAACTCATCCGTGATGAGTAAATTACCCAAGCTACAGAAGACAAGTTCTGAGTACTAGGACTAGCGCCATCATCAAAGCCAATGTAATATTAAGGGAGAATCGACATCTGCAAATCAAGTGTAATACAAGATAAGAAGGAGAGTTAGTAGGAAATCGTAAAAAAAAACTAATGCACACACTCATAAAAATATGTACAAAAATATTCTCGAGAAAAATCAGGCATAATAATTCTTAAGGTAAAGACCATTTTTGGTCTCTCCTAAAGAAACATTGGCATAGTCAACTAATTCATAGGCCACTTCAGCTAGTACATCTTCTACAATGTAAGGACCATGCCACATAGGTTCAAATTTACCAGTGCCTAGATTATCAAGCACTTGATCATAGACCAAGATAAGGTCACCTTTTGAATACGAATGAGGATTTACGTTTTGATCAAACTAAGCCTTAACGCGTCTCTTATGAGTCTCACTAGGTATTGCAGCATCACTGTGAGTCTCATCTAGTTGTGATAACTAAAAAAAATGTTCCTACTCTGCAAAGGTAGAAGGTAATAACTCAATGGCCAGTTTCAATGAAAAAAGTTCACATTCAATCAGAAAAACTTCTTTCAAACCGTAAATAAGTTGGAAGGGAGTAAAGTCAGTCCATGTTTCTGCAGTGGTATAGTATACCCACAAGGCTAAAAAAATAATAATATGTCAATTTCTTTTATGAATGCCAACAATATTTTTAAACATATTGGTCAAAATGTTGTTAAAATCTTCCACTTGGCCATTCACTTGTAGATATTAAGGAGTCGAGTTGTCATGGTGTATGCCTAGTTGTGAGAAATGTTTAGTCATCATAAAGTTTCGAAAGTGGCTACCATGGTTCGTAATGATGTTGTGGTATGTTTAACCTAGAAATTACATGATTGAATATGAAAATGTATTTGATTTTTCCATCATCCTTATAAGTAGGCATCACCTCGGCCCATTTTTTAAAATAATCAACTGTGACAGTAATATACCCGTGCCCCTAGGCTGAGTGAGGGTTAAATGTAAAAAAATCAATGCCCCATTTAGAAAATGTACCTACAAATATGATTTGGTGAAGAGGAGCTAGAGGCGCATGCATCTTGCGATCGTAAACTTGGCAATTATGACAATTATGAATCACAGCTATGTGATATTTAAACATTGTGGGCCATAAATAGCCAATGCACAATATCTTTAGGTAGTGGAAAACCTTGACATATGACCAACGAAAGGTCTAGAATGATATTTATTTAATGCCTTTTTTGCTTCTTTATGTGTCAAACAATGTCAAAATATGGAATCATCACCACAACAATAAAGTGTATCACCAACAATAGTATATTGCTGGGATTGGTACCAGATTTGACAACGATCAATTCGAGACAATTGAGGCTGAAAATTATGAATTTAAATATATGTATTGATATCTTCATACCAAAGGTATATAGTATTGATAGAAAGAGGGATTGATTCGAAAGAGAATCCTCTGCCATGATTTCAGTCTCAGTATAGGGAAAGTCACAAAATAACTCAATTCTTAGATTTATATCTTTTGAATTCTAAATCGAACTCTTGGAGGATAAAAACCTATTTAGAGTATCTGCCCCCTAGCATTTGTATGGTAAGAATGTACATCATAGGTTTGCAATCAAAGATCACTATATTTTTTTATAAGGATATGTAGTTACGAAAACGTTGGACATTTTTAACATATGCCAAGGCTAGTTTATCAGCATGTGCATATTTGATTTCGGTTTTGATGAGATTCCTACTCAAGTAATATATCACATGTTAAACGTTCGAGTCATCTTTGTGAACTAGAACCATTCCAATGTCTGCATCATATGTAGCTAAATAAAAAAAGTAGTCCTGATGATAACCAAATGCAACAATGATGTATGGGTCAATGCATTTTTCAATGCATGAAAATATTTTTGAGCAAGATTGCCCCAAACAAATGGGATTCCATTTTTCAATAATCAAGTAAAACCTTCAGTTATCTCAGCATAGTTAGGTATGAATACACGTAAAAAAATTTATTTCCCTTACAAACTTTGGAGTTGGTAGAGATTAGAAGGAGGAGAAAAGTTAACAATAGCCTCTACCTTGAGTCGATCTACACGAATTCCTTCCTTTAAAACAAAAAATCCCAAAAATCGACCATATTGTACAAAAAATACGAATTTTTAAGAATTCAAGAAAATATTTTAGTGCCTACATCGAATGAAAATTGTTTTCAAATGTATGTGATAATCTTTTTATCTAAGTCAATGAGCTGGTAAGTCATCTAAGTAGGGTTGCACAATATGTTTAATAATGTGAATTTCCTAAGACATTTCCCATTGAAAAATTGCGCCAACATTCTTTAATCCAAAAGGGAGTTTCCAATAAGAAAAATTTCCCCATGGACAAATGAACACAGTCTTAGGCTGATCGACAAGGAGTATGTTTAGTTGTTTGTATCTGGAAAATCCGTCCACAAAAGAAAAATCTCCTTTCCGGCACAATCATAACCAATTTGATCAATATAAGGAGTAGGATAATTGTCCTTTGGACAAGATTTGTGGATATCCCTGTAGTCAACACATACGCTGATAGTCCCTTTCTCCTTTTTAACTAGAAGAATATTAGACACGAATTCACTCAAGGGAACGGAGAAAATGAAAACTACTCTAAGTAATTGTTACACGAAACTTTGGTCATCTGACCATTCACAATTAGATGGATCGAGGTACACCATGTCAGGCCAATTTTACGATAGTAAAATTTCTTTCACTATAAGAAATAATTTAATAAACCATATTTTATTAATTTATTTCCAGTTAAAACAAGAAACCCCATGAGGAATAATTAAATAAATCCTTATTTATTTGATTTTCCTATAGGAATAATGAATTAAACCATCGTTTAAATAATATTCCTAGTCATATTTAACCAAATTATGAGAAATAATTAAATAAATCTTTATTTATCTTATTTTCGTCTAGGAATAATTAATTGAATGATTATTTAGTTATTATTCCTTGTTAAATTTCACTAAATCACCTAGAAATAACTAAACAAATCATTATTTTTTAATTATTCCGCTTGATATGAAAAATAAATCATTTATTTTTTTATTATTTCTAAATAAAGGTATTTAACCAGTTTAAATACCTTTTCCCTCCAACAAAATATAATAAAATATTCCAAGTGATTAGATCTAGGTCTTGGTTCATAATATTTTACCATGCGCCATTATCAATGATAACTCAATATTTTGTTATGAGTAGGAGGGTTTTCCATTCATTCCTAACTTTGATCACTTCCATGGTCACGTTTTGATCATTCTCATTGTTGCTACTACTTTCTTTTCTTCTTGAGCTTCGATATATTTAAACACATTTTTGGTTTTCTACACCATTGAGAGAGATAAACTTTTGGATCTAAAGCATTGATGACAGCCAAGAACCCATCCCATTGAGGGGGACTGGTATCACTATTATTTGTTCCCTTTCCGGGTGTTATAATATATTCAAAATTCATTATATCTTATCTTGTCTATTGTATGCATGGAGAAACTCTTATTTATTTCCACTGTTTAACTGCTTTTACTTCATAGATTTCATTTTTTGTAGCATTTATTTTAACTATCAATTGCATATCTAAAGAAGTTAAGAAACCATCTTTTTTGTTATGGATGTTTGTCACACACAACTAAAGTGAGCTCTTTTTATACACTTGCATTAGGAATTTACACTAACAATTGGCAAATCCACTCTTGTTATTCATATTTCTATGTGAAGAGCAACTCCAGTAACTAGGGTTTTTCTTCATCTAATTTCACTCCCTTGATGTTGTTTTTTAACTTTTATGCCCTAAAATAGTAAAAATTATAACTTCCGGGTGTTTTCCAGTGTTTCCCGCAGATAACATGTATCATTCATGCCAAATATGGAAACTTTTCTACAACCTATTGCCTGAGGATCTAGGAACTGGAACTCGCATTTTTTGGCCCAAAACCTGCAATTTATGCCTGAAGTCACACATGTTAGCCTAGAATCTACAATTTCCACAACTTACATGTAATAATTAGGGGAATTTTGAGGTCTAAAATGGGCCTCCTAAGGAAACTATAAAATAATAGTAGAAATAATAAAATAATATTTGATTACATCATCAAATTTTAGAGGGAAAAATAAAAAACTACTTTTTTCAACTCGTATTTTCAACTTATCTCCCAAATTTTTTACTCAAATTATGAGTAGGAGTACTCTTTGGATGATAAATTTAATTCCTCATCCAATGAGTACCCATGTTGCAAACTTCTGATGGATCTTGCTACTTGAAAAATGAGAAATACATGAAAAACCTGATTGCAATCACGTTTTTTCATGTATTTCTCATTTTTCGTGTATGAAGGTCCATCAGAAGTATGCAACATGGGTACTCCTTGGATGAGGAATTAAATTTTTCATCCAACAAGTACTCCCGCTCTAAATTTGAGTAAAATAATTGGGGGATAAGTTGAAAATACTAGTTGAAAAAGTAGTTTTAATATTTTATTATTTTTTAATACTTGTACCCTTGTACTTAAAAAATGGTGAATCATCCCCCATGGTTGACATACTCCTATTGAATCCTATTTGTTCTTATAAATTTTATTTTGTTCGTACATCTTCCATAGGAGGACCATTTTAGACCTCAAAATTCCCTAATGTACCTACGAGCAACAACTTTTTAATGAGTTTTTTTCTGTGAGAGTTAGGGTTTTCTGAAAGAACTATTTCGGGTTGTCTGACCTCCATATTAGCTCATATTAGGTATGGATATGCTAATTTTTTCTCCTTAAAGTAGAATCAAGCACGTTAGGGTTTCAGTACACTTCCACCTTTCTAGGAGGGGTTTAGCTGAGTAGGTTGTCTGAGATTTGCAGTGCTTTCAACCATTGTTTCAGGGTCTGATCTATCTTTCTTTCAAGTCCCTTTTGATTGGTTATTATTCCATCCAAAACCCCCTCTTGAGTTTTTTTTGGTCTCTCCCTTATGATTCCCTTGTTTCCTCTAGGGTTTTAACCTTTCGCCTCCCATTTTGCAATAGTTTCCCCCAATGGTTTCTTGTTGTTTTCTGCACCATTTCTAGTAGGTATAATTCCATGTCCCTTATAAATTAGATATTTTGACCACCTTATGTTTTTTGAGTTAATTTTACCCACACTTTAGACTAGTTGTTAGGGAAGCCTTCTTTTAGGTTGAATCTATGCATGTGTAGCTGTTTATTTTACTGTCGTTTCAGTTTTATTTATAGTACTTCAACATTTTTTCTTTTTCTTTATAAAACCATCTGGGATTAATTAAAATTAACATGTATATTGCACACACTCAAACATAAAGCGAATAGTGCTTGGTTTACACTACCAAGCTAAGACAGAAACATCGTAATTAATTTATCTGCCACTTTCAACCCTTTTTTATCACTCTTCAAGCTTTTTGTGTCATTTGTGACTTGCCATCATTACATCCCCAAGGAGTTTATCATGGACACTATAAGGCTTTCACCCTTATTTTATGTTACGAAGACTTACTCCACCATGTAGGGTCTGAGTTAGTCCTCCACTAAGTCCCCATACCGACTATGATTTTGGTTCATCAGGTTCTTCCTATGATTCTAAGCCCAGTTCCCCTCACCCTCATACTGTCATCATGTGAGGCACCAATGCAGGTGCAGGTCCTCAAGCTGGTGGTGGCCCCGATCCTAATTCTGGAGCTGCTACCAGTGGAGTCACTACCTAAATGATTATGGCTACTCCTTTGCTACCTTTCATGGTAACTTTAAGCCTTCCCAATTATAGCTAATTAATCAACAAACCTATACTCCACAATCCAGGTTGCCCTACTATGCCAACTAAGCTTCCTTATGACATCCCTAATTTTGAAGGAAACACTAGCGTGGACCCTACTAATCATGTACGATCCATTCACATGTGGTGTTTGTTCAATTCCGTTACTGATGACTCCATTCGCCTTTGGTTGTTCCAGCGTACGCTCACTAGAGAAGTTGAAAAGTGGTATGTCAACCAGACTTCTGTGTATCATTCCACTTCTATGACTATTGCTAAAGTGTTTCTATCCTACTTCAAATTACCTCTCCTCTATGATACCGGTACCGAATTTTTGAGAACATTCCATCAAACTTCTGTCACCTGTGTTTCTAACCATGTCTAAGAATGGCATAGAAGGAGGAGCTTGTGCTAAGCTCCTCCATTGGATGACAGTGTCTATATTGGTTTTTGAGAAAAAAATTTACTTCCATTGGTAAAGATGTCGCATATCACTCTCCTTAGATAGATGAAGAAGCTCTCCAAGTCACGTTAAAATCTGACTTCATCTATGCCTAGTGTGTTTATGTTTATACCGTTCTACTCGATCTTCCTAGACCAGGTGGTGCGAATGCACCAAGGGCATCTCACACAATTGACAGTACTGTTGGATCTCTTTCACATTTGTATATTCATCCTTCCATGGGTTATGGTTTTCCCTAGGGGGGACCAACTCCTCCAGCACTTATCCCCTTACTGGCAGCATGTATCCGGGTCAAAGAACGCCATATGAATTTGCAGAACTACATAAAATTATGCTAGAGCTAGATTTTTTTCAACCTGTTTACACCAATTTTTCCCACCCTCCTTTTTATTTTTTTCCACAGCCCGATGATTTGGTCCCCAGGGCATCATCACCCCAACCTCCCATGCCTTTTCAACCTCTACTACAGTAGCCACCACCTCCTCAAGGTGAGGTGTATGTGCATTATAGTGAAAAAAATCCTCCTAATTCAAAGAAAAATAAGAAGGGGAAAGGAAACCAGAACCAACTAGCACAAGGTAAACAAGGGGACCAAGGTGATCAACCAAGCACACCCCAAGGGAACTAACATAACACTACAAACCAGCAATACTACAATCAACCCAATCAGAAAAAGCCTCTTGGTATGAACAAACCTTGTTCATGTCGTGGTGTCCATGGCCATTCTACTCAAGATTGTCCCATTTTACCCCAAATGCATCAGCTGTGGTAAGCAACAGAAAAATATAGAGGGCAACAAGCCACCAATTCGCTTCCTACAAATACTATACCAACTCATCTGACTATTTTCACCAATCCTTTCCCTCATCAAGGATTGTTTTTTGCCCAACCCCATCAAGGCGAGGTTGCTCCTCAACCTTTGTATTTCAGTACTGATGAATTCTAAAGAGGTCAACACCGATGATGTCAATCTTCAGACCCAGTCGCACCAATATGACAAGAAACCTACAACATCACTAACTGATTCCCAAAACAAAGTTTCCACAGAGTCCATTTCGACTCCCAATGTTCCCTTATAGATCCCTCAACCTAGGAAAGAGGTCATTCACAATATCCCCAAATGGCCTTTACGCCAAAATGGTTCTTCTGCCAAAGTCACTGACACCTACAACATAGTAGATGACATGGCACTCTCTTCTGCTACCATGTCAATGCTAGAAGTCCTGCAATAGTGCCCACCTCAATGAAAAACTCTACTATCTGATTTGGGCACTATGGATCCTTCATATGGTTATTTGATCATCGTTGATGTTGACAAATAATAACATCCCCCTTTACCTTGATCTATTACCTTGCAAATACCATTCAAGATTCCTAATGCCCATGTTCAGAGATGTATCATTGACAAGGGTGCATCCACTTGTTTTATTTCTGCCTTTGTTTGGAATAAGCTCGGGTCACATGACTTATCCCCATCCACCATCACTTTGTGTACTTGGGATGTTCACCCTTTTTATCCCCTTTGCATGTTCCGCAATTATCATGTCACTCTTGTGGGAAATATTGTTTGTGTTTACATTGAATTCATTGATGCCCCCTTGGATTACAATATCCTCTTGGGTCATATCTATACCTATCTTATGGCAGCTGTCGCATCTGCGGTTCACCATAAGTTGACATATTACGAACCGAAGACTCAGACCTCCCTTGAGCCTATCATATCACTAGGGAAATTATGAGGTTTAAAATGGGCTTCCTAAGAAAAATGTACAACCAAAATAAATTTTATCAGAACCAATAGGATTCAAGATGAATATTTCAATGATGGGGGATGATTCACCATTTTTTAGGTAAAAGGGTAAAAATATTAAAAAATAATGAAATATTAAAACTCTTTTTTCAACTCATATTTTCAACTTATATCCCAAATTTTGTAGTCAAATTTTGAGCAGGAGTACTCAATAGATGAAAAATTTAATTCCTTTTCCAAGAAGTACCCATGTTGCATACATGAAAAAACATGATTTCAATGAAGTTTTTCCATGTATTTATAAATTTTAGAGTAGAAGGGTCCATAAAAAGTATGCAACATGGGTAGTCCTTAGATGAGGAATTAAATTTCTCATCCAACAAGTACTTCCGCTAGAAATTTGAGTAAAAACATTGGGAGATAAGTTGAAAATATGAGTTGAAAAAATAGTTTTTTATTTTTTCCATCTAAAATTTGATGATAACATCAAATCTTATTTTATTATTTTCACTATTATTTTATAATTTCCTTAGGAGGCCAATTTTAGACCTCAAAATTCCCCTAATGTTTCGGTGGATGATAAAAAATCAGTCAAAACTCTCACCAGTGTTTCACCAGGAGTATATAAATATTCCACCTTACTTGGTTCATTCCATGCTCCCCCCCCCCCTCCTCTTATCTTTGAGCACATCTAGTCGAGTGTTTTCATGATGAAATTGTATTAGGCTAGCCAAAAATAGTCTCGGTTGGCCAACTAATAGCCAACGCCTCCACAACCTGTTGTTGGTCACCTGACACACGCTTCAGGACCTTCTTATTTTGTTGGTGTCTCTCCCAACCTTTTTCAACCTGAAATGGCTCCCCCTAGCCTTAACCATTTTGGAGTTGTTTCTCCCAACCATTACCCTTCTCATCTAATACCATTTCAATATTTCCCTTCCGGAGTCTTTTCAGTGCCTGTTATGAATACGTTCTGCCTTCCCAATTTGACCCTAGGGATGCCATTCTAGCACTTTTATCCCCCAATAAACACTCTGTCTGGTCAGATCAAACCTTATACCACTAAGACCCCGGTCTGACCAATCACTATGACCACCCCCTTTGCTTTAGTACCTCAACCACCTCAACTGGAACTTACTCCTATTGCGAAAGCATCTTGTGAGGGGGAAAAGCCAAAAATAAGGAACCTAAGGGCAAAGCCCCCCCAAATAGCTCGTGCTCCTTCTAAGCCTCCAAAGGACTCACCTCCCTCCGCATTGTGTGATGTTGTTAGTCATGCCAACCTTAACTGTCATGAGCTTCCTCATCTCAAAACAGTCGTCAATGAGAAATTTCCTAAATTTGACCTATCGGAGGTCCATGTTACATTACCTCATTCAGCCAAGAAACTCAAATCACCATGCACAAACCACCCCTGTGATTTTTGAAACCTGTATGGAAACTATTCTCATATTTTTCCTCATCGTGATGATTTTCATGACACCCTTGAGGCTTGTTAGTCATCAATATTTTTCACCTGTTGTGGATGACTAGATTCCTGGCTGATTTTTCTAGAAGCTAATCTCCATATGTCAATTTGTCATCTAGAAAACACCCCAAACAAATTTTTTATCCTCCTACCTCTCCCTGTCAGCTTATGATCAGAGCAAGCTTTAGTTTTCAAGTCATGTCTTGCTTCAGCAAAATATCCCTGTCTATAGATGTCTTAGCCTTTCTTACCTTCCATCATTTTCCCCTTGTTTCTCATAAAATTCACTGCCCAATATTTGACAAAGTTTCTCCCTTCCTATCCTTGATTTTCTTGCAAAAAATAATCAGAATCAATGAAAGTTTCCCCTAAGTTAGATAGTGGTGTTTAGGAAGTCTTTTCCTTGGAAAAAACATCTTAAGCCAAAGAGCCTCTGTCTAGTACCAATCAGTCATAGATTTTCTTCCTTTTCTTCAAAAATAAAGTCTTGACACATCCATAGGTCACACACCACTAAGAGGTCATTCTCTCTCTGTTCAAGAAGAAGTTCAGCAAAGATCCAAATTAGAAGAAGATAAGCAGGTTCACAGTCTAAAAGAATATTCTTAAGATTGGGAAAAATCTCCATAAGACACCAAAGGAGCTCTCCAAGGTTCAAATTCATATTTTTTGCATCTCTGTAGGGTGCAAATTGAATGACAAACATTATCTAGACAAGAGCAAAGAGACAATTCCAAATAAGTCTCTCATGTTGAAGAAATTTTCCATCATTAAGCAGATGGAGAGCTGTAATGAAAAGAAAGCAGGAGTACGTGTTTCAAAAGCCAAACTGATATAATGTTGATCTACATTGTTTCAGTGTCTCCTTCAGAAGCAGAGATGCACAAATATTCCAGAAGACATCATCAAACTGAACATAAGAAGACAGCTGCTTGAGCCCGGGATAAGAATACTAGTCAGAGAGAAAATTAAATAAAACTCTGCAAACACAGTCAAGAAAGGTTTGTGAAATCACTAGCAAGAAAATGCTCTACAAATACCAATCATGTGCCTCCTGGTTTTAAAGTTCACAGGGATATTTTGACAACAGGATACATATCTCAGAAACATGCCTCTTATAGCAGATTGTCAAATTTTTCCACTTTATTACTTATTATGATGTACCAAGTAGAGATATATATTACAAAGAAAGATGACACAGCTTGGGAAATATGTGAAATATCATGACTGTGTTAACCTCCTTCATTAAAAATTAGATGGTTGGGTGACATGTTGATAACCTCCTCGATTTTAAGAGCAAATGGTTGGGAACATGACAAGGACCTCCTTCATTTAAAAAGCAGAGGGTCAGGAATAGAGGTATAGCCTCATTCAAAGAGCACGAGACTAACAGTGTTTCAAATGACTTAAAAACTTGTTTACACCACTTCCTCCAAAAGGATGAAACAATTGATATATCAATAGTGTTTCAAATGGTGTTTAAATGAGTTCATTGTTTAAAAGACAAAGTTGAAAATTAGTGAAAGCAACTGAAGGTTCATGGTTTGAAGCCATTTATGACATCATCAAAGTAGTGATAGAATGGTGTCAAAAGAAGTCTCTTCTCTTCTATCTATAAAGGCCTCCTTCGAAGAGTAATCAGAGGCTAGAATGTTTAAGTAAAAGGCTACCATTTGAAATTACTTTGCACATAGGCCATTTCTTTTTCAAAATATGAGGCAGTGCAGCCAAGATACATCCTAGGCATACAGCCCTTGTGTGCCCTGCACCTTACACTTGATAAGGAAACAGTACTGTGCCAAATGTAGCAGATTATACTTGGATGTTACTGGGGACTCAATTCTGACAAATCTACAAGGATAAAAGGCTCACTTGCTCAAAATCTAAGTCATCTTTAATCAATGGTGCCATGAGACCTAACCAAGCAGATTGCTGAAATTGTTGAAGAGCTTGAATAACAACATTTGCATTAGAACCATCAGAGATGGAAATTGGAATTAATATTATTACACTAATGCAACATAGTTCTAACAGTTGAGATGATACATCACAACTAGAGGTTGTCCATCAGGTGGATAATAGGTTAGGAATAATATCTTCAAAGCAGTGGTAACAGAGAAAAGATCTCTATAAAAGTTGCTTGATATCTATCAGACTCTGTTGACATGACATATAAACATAATGACTATGTGAAAGGGATTAAAATGAGCCTAATGGTAAAACATTTAATGAGAAAGGAATAGAAGATGTGTTTATTTATTTGAAAAATAGTCCATCTATATCTAGAATCACTATTGGCCCAAAATAAGTTTGAAGACAAGAAAGTGGCTCTCTACAACTATGAGAATGTTGCCAAAATCATAGTTTAAGGAGGTAACACCGTAGTTAAAAGAAACCACAAAACTCATTTGGGTATAATTATCATGCCAAAATTTTTTCAAAGTGTCAAGGAGGTTGGAAGGAGAGTCATAATAGGTACTCTGAACTTAAATGGGGCTCTTCACATTCAAATAACAAAAATAGGTTCATATGTTGCTTTATCCCATATTGTTAGTTTGGTTGAGACAGCTCAAATGGCTAAAGCCCCATATAAGAAGTTTGTTGATTATATTGCCAATGTTTTTTTCCCATCATTGTTGCATTGAATTTTGTGACATGGTTGGGCTGGTATCTTGCTGGAGTACTTAGTGCCTATTCAGAAGATTAGTTGCCACCTGCTAGTAATCCTTTTTTTTTCACTTATGTTTGATATTTTAGTTTTGACCATTACATGTCCTTGTGCTTTAAGGCTTGCCACTCCCACAGTTATAATGGTAGCAACAGGTATTGGAGTCCCTCATGGAGTGCTTGGACCTTGTCCCAAGTAGCAAACAAATACAAAATGAAGATTAACCTTATCTAGATGATTGTTCTAGAGCAAGAGTTAATAAAAAATATGCAAGCATTGATCTGGAACAAGAATTTTTCAGAACTAGATCCAGACGATAGAGAAATGCATGACTTCATGGCCCCAGAACTTTATGAAGAAGTGGTAAGTGTGTATGAGCTAATTGAGCACCCATATTATAATTATTGTATTGGGGACATTGTTATTCGACTTCCTTCTGTTGCAGAGCTACCAGAAGTGTCTGGTGTTATTAAATCATCAGTTGATGATAAGGTGTGTCAAAGCATCTCACAACTTGAGAATTGTATGAAAACATAAAATGTTTCAAAAATTGAGAAATATTGTGAAATGGAGCCAAAAACCTGAGTATTGTAGTAGAACAGAGCTATCTTCAAAATAGAGATCTTTGAGAAAAAGACAAAAATCTAATGCTGGTAGTGAGGCCTTTGAGGATCAGTCCGGTAATGATGCTGCAAATTGGAAATACAAAGTTGACAATTAGTGGTAAGTTAATGAGAGATGATAGGTTGAAGGCCTTTTCATATTAAAAAAAGATGGTCAACATACTGGTGTTAAAGAACCTCTGATCTTATGATTATGAAAACATCCCTCCAAGGATAAATCACAGGTGATATTTTTAATTAAAACAAGTCCTTTCTCAATGGTGAGGTTGATAGACCAAGTTCGGGTTTTACTCATATCTACAAAATGATACAAGACAAACAACCCACATAGATGATTTATGAAAAAGGAGGCCTTTGTTATTTTTAGACAAATCCACCATAATCTATCCAATTACCTCCTCCAAGAGATATGTAGCATGAAAACATTTGGTCACAGTTCATATGGATTAGCTTAGTCCAAGGGTATAACAGAGTTATAGGAAAACCAAATCTTGGTGGATACAAGCAATCTATGTCTTTAGGCATTTTAAAACAGAGGATGAATTCAAGTTTTAAGACTGAATTAGCCACCTTCGAAAAGAAAAATAGGCACATTGTCTGAATGCTAGGATGATTTTCATAAAGACAGGCAGAAGGTCAAGCCATGGTTGATGACCTCCTGCACTTTATAAAACAGAGAATGCATCAGTATTATAAAAGGTTTTTCTCCTTGGTAAAATCAGAAGGTATGCGTATGGAAGGATCCCCATCACTTCAAAAGCAATATGGTTTCAAAGGCTGCAAATATAAATGTGTCATTAGCCCTTTTCATCATAAGCATAAAAACTTGCACAGTTATCATGACATAATATTTTTCCGAAGCAGGTAAAAGACCAAAATAGATTTTTAGGGACCTATTTACCTCATAAAAACAGTGGATACATGAGTGTTTATTGACAAAAACTGTGTGTAAGGTTTGTTTAAAAGTTCTTCAAAATGGTATAGTCTTGGTAAAAGGCTCACAGAGCTATTTTTAGGTTACAAAGGCCTCCAAGATCATTATGGAAAATTGCAGTTTGAAGGAGAGAAACGGTATTTTTTCATGGCATCCATGATTTTACATGCGCGGCACACCTGAAATTGAGCATGGCGCACCTCTAGAAAACACTACAAAGGATTTCTAAAGAGGCGCGACACGCCTGTGCCCAGCGCCCGACACCCATGGTTGCTGTTGAACGACAGGGCCCGAGCAATTTTTGTCATTTTCAAATCCCTCCAAGCATGAAAATTTTCCATTCCAATTGCCAAATTCTCCTAATACACTCGTTTTCCAAGTTCAATCTTTGAAGTTGTAAAAAAATGCCCCTAACCTTTGTTTTTTAACCTCGCCCTTGCTACCCCTGAATGGCCCACCACCCAAGCGCCCGGGCCACTATCAACACCGAACTTCAAAAGTGCCAAAGCCAAGTTTTCTACAAAAATTCACCTCCCAATAGCATCAAGAGACTGTTATGAAGAGGATAACCTTGTGTGCCTAAAGAAAAACTAACCAAGCTTCTCCAAAAAAGGAAAATTGCATGCCAAAGACACCAAAGAGAGACAGTGATAAAAAATGAAGTCTTTGACATTTTCAAAGAAGTTTGTTTGATGAAAAGTTTGTTGTTTTGAGTAGTGAAGAGGAGAACATTGTTTTTTTCAAAAGTAAAATCTTTGGTTGATCAAAATCAAGGAAGATTTATTTCAAAAACAGTGAAAAGCAAGATAGTTGATATGATCACTTGAAAGAGTTTTTTTTTCTTGCTATGAAATAACTAAAAATTACACACAGTTGATAGAAGCGGAAACAGAGTTAGTTTGAAGGGGTCTCAAATCAACTTAAAGGATCATCTTGATAGTGGTTTTAAAAGAATTTTTTCTGCTAAAAAAAAAGAGAGAAATAGTGGTAAAAGGGATGAGGACTTTGTCAAATTAAAGGAAGTCTTTGACTATGATTACAAAGGACATAAAATAGTGAAAGAGATAGTGGTTATTGTGTCACTTTGGAGGAGCTTTTCTTTCTATGAATGACTAAGGGATATGCATAGTCTCTAAATAAAAACATCAGTTTGATTAGAAGGTTTTAAATTAGTTTGAAAGAGTATTTAAAATAGTGTTTTAAATGAATTCCTTTTGTCTCAAATAAACCACAAAGATGCAGTGCAAGGGAGGAGGTTTTAGGAGCTAATTTGAAAGTTTTGTTGATTTATGAATGGCTTAGAGCATACATAGTCTCTAAGAGAAAAGCAGACTTAGGTTTAGGTTTTCAAATCAATTTAAAGAGGTGATTTTACATTATTTTCAAATTTGTTGCCATATCAAAAGAAGAGAGAGCAGTGTTAAAGGGATAAGGCTTGATCAATTTAAAGGAGGTCTCTTTTATGTTGTGGGGTGGTGAAGAATTGGTGCAACATCCATATTCAAAAACACTAAGTTTTTGAAAACCCTTTAAATCAGCTTAAAGAGAAATTTCAATAGCAGATTCCGAAAGCACACTTTGTTTTCCAAATCAAAAAGTGTTCCTGCTATGAGTTTCAAGGATTAACACAGTGATTTTACAAGATGTTGTATCAGCTTTAAAGATGCCTTGTTTAATTTTTAAAAGCAGTGATATCAAAAGGGAAAATGTTTAAAGGGGAAGGTTTTTCATGTCAAAACAAAAGGAATTTCCTTTTGACCAAAAACCAAAAACATATCATTGTTAAAAAACCTTTGTTCAAACACAGTGGTAAAGAAGTAATTTTTTTTCATTTTGACAAATACTTATTTGCTAGCATCAAAGAAACAATTGATTTGCAATGAGTAGAAGGTGTCTTGGTTGAATATTTTTCCAATGATAATTTCAAAATTTTGTCTTAGTAAGTCAGTAAAGAGTATCATAAGCTATGGGCGCTACAAAAAGTCAAATCAGTTTGCCTGCAAGAAATTGAAGGACGCATCAGAAAAACTCAAGATCGCCCAAAGAGGGCGCCCAATGAGAAAAACTGAAAAATACACCTTTAGGCTCGGAATTTTGGCCCGAATTTCTAGACATGTTTCTAAGAAGCCTTGAGGTACATGCTCGCCAAAATTGGGCATAATTCGACAAGTTTTGGTTTTTTGACATTTTTGGGTTTTTTGCAAAAAATCACGGGCATCGCCATTTTTTTTTGAAGCATCCTCAAAGGATGAAAATGGTATCATTGGATGCCATATTTTCAGGGGAATATACTCAGCAAATTTCCGATCAATTTAAGATGATTTTGTCCCCCAAAAAGGCAAAAAACAGTCACTTTTTCAACACTCTGCCCCGCATATCAACAAAGGCTAATTTTTGGGTTTTTCCACGTAGGTCAAATTTTCAGAGGCTTCTAGTGATAATTTTTGGAAAAAATGAGCTTTTTTAGAAACTATACATCCAGGGCTTTCCAACGAGCCATCACGGGCCTCGTTTCCACATCGGGAAATCCTCCAAAGGTTGCTCGCAAAACAGGGAATTTTCTGCTGCTATATTTCTGAAGTATTTTTGTAAAAATGCAGTTTTCTGAAGTGGCTTTTCCAAATGTGAGTTTAGCCCTTTTTGGCCATTGTTAGTTGGGAAAAGTCAATATAATTTCCTTTTTTAGCATTTTTGGGATATTTTTATAGATATTTTGTGCCTTGGGCTTTGCAAAGCCTCAAGGAAAAAATTAGATATTTTTTATGGGCCAATGAGCTTGCTAGTTGCACTAGGAGGTTTTCCCTCATATTGGCCTATATATTCCAAGAGAATTCATTGTAAAAAAGGCTGAACTTGATGATATAGAGAAATATATGATTACACAAGCTTGGAGGAAACACTTGTCTCATGCATTGGATAGTTTCATGAATGTTTTTGGATGATGAAAGATGATTATTGTTGGATTCCCTGACTTGGTAATATGGTATAGTGTCCTTCTCTGTTATGTTTATTAGTTTTCATACATATTTCACACTCTTGCTTGCTATAAGAGAATAGATAATAGATTTGAGACATGCCCTTGGAGGCACCTCAGATTTCCTGTTTCATTATAGCTTCTATGTTTTCTTCCTTCTTAGTCATATCAAAGAATTCTTGATTGCTCTTTGATCATTGAATAAATTGTTTGCTTGTTTCATTTATGGTTTTATGGATGCTAAGTATGACTCATGGTACACCCTGCTTACTCATGTCTAGTCATAGCTCCACCTCTGAAATCTTTCTTTGAATGTTTTATCGTCCTAGTTGAACCAAAGAGGTCTTGTATCGATCTTGCCCTTTGCCTAAAACTCTGCAATCTTAATTCAAAGTGCCCGATAGCTCGAAATACTATGCCTAGGAGTTTCCTCTTAGTAGTTTGAGTTATTTGTTTGTCTTAATTTTCTTTCCCCAGAGTCTGATATCAATTTCCTAAAGTTAGAAAGTCATATATCTCTATGTATTGCTTGAATGTTTATTTCCATGCATTTATCAGTTTGTAGTTACATTTATCATGATTAATGGTTAGCCCTACCACATAAATGTCACTATTGAACTATTTATGTTTGAAAGCCTTCTTCCTTCACAAACTTAGTGTCCATCCCACTTCATTTTACCTTTAGATGCATTTTACCTTGATCAAATCAGCCCTTCAACATACCTTGTATCACCATCTGAGGCTTTCTCGACCTTTTTGACCCCATAGCCCAGTTGATTTGACAATATTTTTATCTATCTTCATGTTTGATCAGTTCCTCCCTCAAAAACATGAAAACAAAACCAAAAACCTACTTCACAACTAGCCTAAAATCAGAAACATAAGAAGCAAAACACATAGATATCCCTTCCACAAATAAAGAGAGCCCTCTCTGAGTTTAGGAAGGCTAGGTCCTTGGGATCCAAATATTATTTTGATGTTACCATGTCACTTGGCTTGCCAATCAGCCAAATAACAGGACCCTAACAAGGCTATTTTCCAAATAGAGTTTGCTCGTAGTGGATCATGTATAGCTCTCCTTGTGAGTTATGCTTCAGCAGAGCCAAAGGAAATTTCTACACCCATTATGATAACTACCCCCATTGTCAAGATGACAGACCATTTAGTCACTATTATCTATCTATCTCCATCCATGAGATACATGGTGGAATACCCCTATGGGGCATCCCCTTCTATTTCGATCAAACCTCCTTCGATGAACATCGTGGTCTCAACATCCATAGATATTTCATCTACTAGCTCTTCATCTACCCTCCGCAGTGATGTTTATGTGAACCATATCTCGCATCATGATGTGCTAGGGAGCCTCACCATGTCATGTGGTCTCCCTTCTGCTAGTCCTCACATCTTTCATTCTAATGAGGAAATTATGGAAGCGATGACCACCACTAACTTTCCCTTTGATGATATGCACCACTGTGCAGACTTCCTTTCATTGGAGTCCCATGACCAGTATGCTATGGAGTCTAAAGACTTCATCCACGATGAGGTCGATTGGTTTTGAAATCCCAATCCTGCAAAAATTGCTTTTGAAGAAGGAAATATGGCCAATATCTCTACTACCATTAAAATTAACATTATTGATAAACTAGGTGTAGAAGAAAACATTACCATGCGGGCACATTGCACCCTAGAAGAAATTGAGGCTTACACTAAGATATTCAAGGAATTCAATGATGTTTTCACTTGGTCCTATTCAGAGATGCCTAGACTTGATCCTACCATTGTCGAACACCATATCAATACATGGCCTGATGCCAATCATGTAGATCAAAATTTGAGACCCATTAATCCTTCAAGATGAGACGCTATAAAAACTAAAATTGATAACCTCAAGTAGGTTGGATTTATCTATCCCATTGAATACACCATGTCGGTTTCTAACCCGATTCTCATTCTCAGAAAAAAAGGCACCATTCGTGCTTGCACTGACTTTCACGACTTGAACAAAGCTTGTCGCAAAGAAAAATTACCCACACCATTTATTGACCATATCATCGATGAGTGTGTGGGGCATAAGGGTTTATCCTTTATGGATGGTTTTTATGGGTACAAATAGATTGCTATCCGCCATGCTAATTAGTCAAAAATTGTGTTCATTAGTCCATGGGGAAATGTTTCTTATAGAGTCATGTTGTTCAGCCTAAAGAATGCCAGAGCCACCTTCCAGTGGGCCATATCATACAATTTCCATCATATGGCTCATATTATGCTTCGCTACCTTGACAATATCACTTCTTGTTCTAGGCATCGGGCGCAACATATTCATGATTTGCATATTGTCTTTCTTTGATGTCGCATGTATAATATCTGTCTCAACACGTTGAAGTGTGTGTTTTTCTTTCCATTCGACTGTATCTTGTGCTTCATTGTGTCCAAATATGGTATAATGCTTGATCCCCTAAAATTTAAAGCCATTCTTGAGATTCCCATTCCTTGTACCTGGTGCTGGTTGTTGTTGTCCAAATGTGAGCAATATTCAAACCCTTTTTCCACATAAATTATCAACCCAAGGGCATTAGTTATTTCAAGACTAATATGCATAGTATATGCAAGAGCAGTCACAAAACCTGCTATCAGATCACTGGCTTAAATAAATGAATAGGGAACTACTGTAACATTAATTAAAATGGATTGCACAACTAAAAAGGTATTCACAGCAATTACAGAGTATACTAGAATAACAGTTACAAAACCAAAATAAAACATGAAATCAACCGAAAGAAAGGTAACGCGGGACCTGATCAGAAGAGTAGGCCAAACTCTCTGATTAGGGTTGCGACAAACTCACAATTTACAAGTAAAATAGAAGAGTGTTTTGCATTCAATTCATTGCAAAATACCTCTGTTACAAAATCTTTATGTGCTTTCTTAACCCCGATTCATAACTAGCAGGCCCTGTTTATACAACTGTTCAAGAAATTGCAGATTTCCTCTAACAACTACATATCTAGAATTATACAATTCGTTACAGCAGCAACCTAGTTTCCAAAAGGAAACCATGAAAAAGCCTAAAATATCGTTGGGGTGAAAAGGAGTCTATTGCGATGTAGCAGCAAGTGAAGATAGCACTGGAAATTAGGAGATGCTCCATGACTCATAGCTGTAATCTTCCAGCTTTTCCCAAATCTGTAAAAATATCAGAGTTAATGTTTGAAAAAGGTAAAAACTTCTTGAAGATTACTTCATTAATCAAATATCCCTTGTAAGATAAAAGAAAGGGGTTTACCTTGTGTATTTAAGAACAATAATGATACAAAGAGATAGAAAGGTGGGCAAAAATGGGAGAGAAAAGCATACAAATACGATACCCAACATCTCCCTCGAACTGGCCTATCTACATGTCCTCATGCAGCTCGTCATATCCTAAGATATGGGTTGGACTGACTGTGTTTTGCATGAAGCTATGTGAGATCATATTCTTCGACCATTTCTGTCCCAGGGTGTTTATAACCTTCCGTTAGAACAACATCCTTCCACCAGTCTGGGTCAATGTTGTATGTAGGAGTATATAGGCTGGTAAGCAAATAAGGGGAAACTAAAACCTCACCCCCATCCATCTGACCCCACAGGTCTGAATGCATGCTACAAAATGTGGCATCCTCTCTAGAGCCTGTGCAAAGCTAGGTGCTCCAAATGGTTCTCGTCTTCTGACAACATCCACCTTGTTTGACAACTGTCCAGAGCTTCCTTAAGGAACATTTTAATCTATATGACATAGAGGTAAGAACACCAATCCTAGGTTTTCAACATGTGCTCTCTATTCCTGTTTATCTGTAGAAAGGTAAAATTCTTATTATAAATATTTGCTGACAGGCCATGCTCCTTCATCATCATTAGTGGCCTTGTGACTTGGTTTTCCTCAAACATATCATAGGCCTTTCTCCATTTAATTTTATTGATGGTGTAGGAGGCAAAATATCTTAAATGAAAATCCCCCACAAATGGAATCGGGCTAAAATCCTGATCATGCTTTAAGAAATAACTGTGCATGTAGAGCTCGCACATTAAGTGTTGTCCCATGATATCATGAATTTTCAAGATACAACGAAATTGAATGGGGTCCTCAATCTCATGCCAAATTTCCTTATATATACTCTCAAGACAAAAGAAAATAAACTGTTCATCAAGGAATAAGGCATAGCTATGTGTAGGAGGTCTGCAAGCCATTACCTTTTGTACTAGGGAGAACATCTTCTCCTTATATGATTGCAACAACTGCACTTGTTCTTCCAATTCTTCTATTCTAGCCTTTTGTTTAGCTTTCGTCATCCATGCCTTATCTATTTGGTCGATATATCCTCTAATGATCTTGACATCCTGTTCTCGAACCCGAATTGTCTCTTTCTTATGTCCATTCTCAAAAGACTTCCACCTCTGGATCTCGGTGGCCAAGAAAAAATCTTGGCCTTCAAACAACTATTCAATCAGACCAGTCTGTGTATCTGTGGAGGAGACCTCAATTTTTGGATTTATTTCCCTCCATTTTTAGACTTTTACCTTCTTTTTCAACCAGGAAAATTGCCTCTTCAACTCCCGAACCTCCCTCTTCAATATCATGGTTTCATTGAACTCCAACTGATACATTTTCTTGAGAGGTAACCTTCTCTTCTCACACTGTTCAATCCATTCTTGTTTGACAATAAATTAATTTTTTGGGCCTATAACAGGCTCAGGAGGTGGTGGACTGCTACTGGTATTATGATCTGGTTCTTCTATTAAGTCCTTTTGGCTGGGCTCCCTATCTTCAACGGCATATTCCTCTACATTTACCTCAGGAAATCCTGTCATTTGGTCAGCATATCTGTCGACTACTCTGTGTTCCGATATTTCCACAGGAATCCGATCATCTTTGCGAGCCTCTGAGTGCTCCAACTGAGATTCAACAATGACTGGGCCGATATTGGCCATGTCCTTTCCTAGGTTGACAAAATTAAGCACTGGTGGGATAGTTATTTCCTCCATTAATCATTGGGGTGAGCGGAATCCCCTATCCCCTCTAGGCATCATGGGCTAGAATGGAGAGCGGGGAATAGCTTCATCATCCTTGTTTCCATCTTGGTTCAGACTTCCATGAAATATTACTTCATTCGGTGTCGACGATGGTTCTTGTCGCACAACATCGATTTCGAGGGTTGTTTCCCTTTTGTCCTCCTTCCCTTTTTGCATTATTTCTTCCTCTGCAGCTGATACTAGTTCTTGTGGGATATTATCAACCTCACAGGTTATTTCTCTTTTCTCTTTCTATTCTTCATGGATTTCTTCCATGTTTCCCCATTCTAATTGAATCAGGGGGTGGTTCTTGTGTAACACCCCCACTTTTTTCAATATCCATATCTGCTTGGGTAGGTGATGTTTTTTCTTGGAAAACAACATCATTTTCCATCCCTCTATCTGAAATTCCACTTTTCTGTTCTTCATTAACAAAATTTTAGAACTGTATGACAGTCTCAACTTCATGCACTCTATCCATAAACCCTTCATTTTTCAGTTCTTGAGGCAAGGCTAGTTCTTGTGTGGCAGCCTCGACTGTGTCACCAATTGTCTCTTCTACTCCCATTCATTCAGTTTCCTCCTAATCAACATCCATTTCTACATCTTCAGGTTCCTCCTGATCAACCTCCATTTCCATTTCTTCAGGTTATTCTTGATCAATTTCCTCTAAATTTTCTTCCTCTACCAAACCAACCAGAGAGGCTAGTTCTTCTACTCTAGCAGCAGTAACGGCTGCTATATTTTCTTCTGAGGATCCACATAGTTCCGCCCAGGAGACTCGAAATTTGGTTATTGCATGTATGACTAGTAAACGCACCAATCCATGATTTGAGAGCACTGCCAGCATCCAGCACGAACACTGAGCGGACTGTGGCATGTGATGCAATTGTTTTAATAAAAATAAGGGCATTTTTAAGGAGTGTACCTGAGCCTACGGAAATCGAAGGTGAGTTAAAAATTTAAAATGATATTTAAACAGATTTGTGGCTCTACCCTCACAAGTTATGTATGTCATTACAAAACCTGCGACTTCGTTCCATGGATACGTTACAGTCTTTCACTCGTATCCTCTACCCAATAGGACGATGCTTTCTCCTACCTGCAACAATAATTCATGAAACTCAGGGAGAGGAAATATCCTAGCAAACTAGTGTTGCCCTTTTTGTCTCAGCCCACTAACCTCTAATTTTATTTCTTCTGTGATAGGAATTTCCAATCCTCTGACCCGCGAGAAATTTTCATCCAAATTAAGTGCAAACACCATTTCAATTCCCCTATCAAACCCCTGTAATCTATCGAAGTAGGTATCCCATCCTGCCTTGACATAGATTTTCCATAACTCTGGATTATTGCGGACTGAAACTGTATTTTCAGGTTCATCTTGCAAAGTCAGTCTGCCCATACTGTGGGGACTGTAACAACACTCTGGAACAGCAGACCATTGGATGGAATGGTGGATACCTAGTTTGGAAAAACAACATGGTGAAAATTAATGGTGGTAATGGTAAATGTAGATGGTAATTCTCGGAAACCGAGGAAAATGATGAAAAATTATGGTAAGTGCAAGTGAAAAAAATGGTAATTGTTAGCACCTAATTTGGACCTTAGGCTGAAGGAAGGAAAATCAGGGTAACCTCAAACGATGCTAAGCCTTGTAGCTAGCCCTACAAGGTCAGGAGAGGGCTCTCTCCATGAAATATCTTCAAAAAAATTATAACAAGAAAACTAATTTCAGGCTAGTTATAATAATTGGAAATGTTTTTATAAATTCTCAAGGTTGTATGGAGCAGATGGGGGTAGTTTGAATCTGGGGAATTAAATCAGAGATACAGGGTATTCTATGGGGCAAGGTAGGCAGGGATTTTAACAGCTTGGTTTAAATAATGATGAGATGATTAAGACTAGTGACGAGCTGAAAAGGGCATAGGAGATGAATCCTTTTCAAACAACAGAAAACATCAAGTGTTGAATGATTTCCCAAGGCAGAGCATTATACAATGGATTATACCTATCTATCCTGAAATCTTTCAACCAGAGAGGTGAATGAATGAATGGTAAACATAAAAATTAACAGATGAACACAAAGGAAAAAACAATGCTAAAATCCGTACCACGGGGATCCCACAAATCAGAGCTACATATATTTATTAATTCCATACCAAACTATTACAAATGGAGAGCGGAGCATCCTCAGTGATTTCCCAGTTGTTCCACACTTTATTCCCCTTACAAATGACTCAAAAATTACATTAAATAAATAGAATTTGAGGGGAGTAGATCCATAGAAAAAGGAGTTGTTTCACGAGCTTAGAACCAAAATCTGAATATAGGAAAAATACCAACAATATGCCCCTGTAAAGAAGGAGAAACAATACATTTTACCATTTGGAGGATTTTCAGTTGCTCAAATAGAGCAGAAGAAAGACAAATTTGGAACCATTTCTCCTTTTATCGTTATTGTTGTGCTTTAATGATCTCTATGTTTATATTTAGCTCTGGGCCTTGACTATTTCTTTCTTTTGTTTAAAATCCTTTTTATGTCGAGAAATGCCCCTTGGAACCAATAAAACTGAAATTTTCCATTTAATGACGAAACGGCCCTTTTTGGGTGAAAAAGAGCAAAGGAAAGGATATTGGGCCCAAGATGCAATCGCAAATCGCAATCGGAAAGGGGGGAAGGTGTATTGGGATAATGTGATTTGAAACTGCGATGCAATAGTGTATAGGGGGAGTCTCATGGGAAAATCAAAATCACAATTGGGAATCACAGCGCGAGGGGAGTGGGCACATCGTATTGATGACTTGCGATGTGATAGGAGAAAGCTTTAGTGGGACCGGGGACAATCGAAATCGCAATCGGGAAGGGGAGCGAAGGCAAAGTACTCATGGGAACTGCCGATTGTGATGTGTGATTCATCTCATTGACAGGAAAGAGCGTGGAGGTTTAAAACATGCAATAAAACGATTTTTGCTGGGAAAAATACTGAGAGGGGGGGGGGGGTGAATCAGTATTTAGTGCAGACTAAAAACTTTTTACTTTTTCTTTCTCTAAAACCCATACTCTACTTTAATGAAGCCAACTCGCGTATACACATGGATATCCTTAATAAAACTCGCGTATTAACAGAGATTTCATTGTGCTGATAATTCTTAGCTTAGATCATTGCATCATTCATTCATTAGATGTTTAGTAAGCAGTAACATGTGCAGTAAGAACAGAATAAATCATCACATATAAGCAACACACATGAACACCGGGATTTAAGGTGGAAACCCAATTTGGGAGAAAACCACCGTTGTCGTCGTCTCAGTCTTCAATATTTTATTATAAAGAAAACATCGTACAACCATGTACTGGCGTAGACTCATACCAGCACGTAGGCACCCACCTGCAAAAGGCTACAACCTTCTCTCGTTTACCAGCCTCTCCTGGAAGAGAGCTACAACCCCCTGCTCTCGTTTACCAGCCTCTCCTGGAAGGGAGCCACTACCCCCTACTCTCGTTTACCAGCCTCTCCTGGAAGGGAGCGACTAACCCCTGCACTCCTTTACCAACTACCACTGGCAGGGAGCTACAACCCCCTCACTGAAGGCTTCGACCCTCAGCACCACCATGGACCACGTTTCCTCAATTTTCATACTGGATCCAACAGCTTCCATACAACACAACTTGTAGGCAACTTTTCATCATATTTTCAGACTGGACCCACTCCACACATTTAAGCTCAACATTCATCAAACTGAAACTTATAACCCCATCAATTCATTCATTGAATCATCAACCAATCAACCAATGACTTGATCTTCAATTAACATAATCAGCAACATATTCAACATTCAAATAACCCAGTTCTGTATGAATACATCATTGAAAGATAACAGTAGAACAGCAAAACAGATCAGGCATTTCATTCCACTTACTTCAACAAACCCTAGATTCCATATGTGCTTTTACTTTACTGAACCTGCGTATATACACGTTTTCATGCAGACCAACCCACGTATACTTCTGTGCATTCTTCAGAAAACCCTATCTTCCCATACACGCTTTTCTTTAAGCATACCCACGTATACACGCGCTTTTACTGAAGTGAACCTGTGTATACATTTGTAACTTTTTAGGACTGTAAAGCTCTTCAGATCAGATAAACAACTCAGATTTCATCCTTTACTTCAGAAAGTATTTCGCCTCATCTCAGATCTGAACATTCCATAAACAGATCTAGAAAATACATATACATTTCAGATCTGGAGATCCCTCTTCATCATTTTCTTCATAGGTGCATTATTAATTCATATCTATCAGTAAACTGTTACCCAATCCATACAGATATACTCCAGAGTGAAGTATTCATTCCATACCCAAACATATGCACTCCCTTGCACCATGATCTTCTTCTCCTTATATAGATTTAGCCTTTGTCAAAACCATGAGCCAAAACCACACCACTTCCGATGGTATTCCTGGACGGGATCAAACAGATAATCCAGTGCTCAATACTATGTGCCAAAACCATGGGTGTGTCCCCTGGTTTTATAAAATTAAAGCACAAATAGGCATACGCGACTTGGCACGTACTTTTCGGCGTGCATATGCTACTTCTCCTTAACAAACCCGCGAATGCGTTGTGACATGACTTATTTATCATTTCTCTGGCACTTTACTGGAATTCCTTTCTTCTGTTACTTCTAAGCTAAACTGTAGATATATCATCCTTCCTTTTAACACATAGATACATCATCCTTACATATTTAACACATGGTTTGCTTATCATAGGCAACTCATCAAGTAGGTTTCCATCAGGAACAACTACATCAAGTAGTTTTCCATCCAAAGACAACTCATCAAGTCAGTTTTCATCAAGGACAACTTCATCTAGTAGGTTGCCATCAAAGACAACACATTGCATCATATTCCCAACAATATTATTTCATTGAGTAGGTTGCCATCAAGGACAACACATGCCAACAATCTCCCCCTTTGGACTTGATGGCAACCATGATGGTGTTTGATCACCATAACAGATAGATACATTGATTATAACCATTATGCAAATACCATGATACTCTCCCCTTATTCAAACACCATGTTACTCTCCCCCTTTGACATCAAGGGAAAAGGGCGGATCAAAGCCAAGACAATGTTTTTCTCCACATGTAGAAAGAACAGCTCTGTAGATCTGATGTTCACTGAGGTTACCATGCTCCCCCTGAGTTCATGCTGAATCTTCAAACATATTTTTCAATGAAGTACATGACTCTATGACCTTTCCTATCACCAAGGACTCATACTTTCATCAAAGATCCAACCAAGTGGATTTACATATATGACTCAAGTACCCAACCAAGTGGTTTTACACATTTTGACTCAACTACCCAACCAAGTGAGTTTACAAATTTGATCAAGTCCTTACATAACTGAATATTACAATTTTACATCATAGGTCTCAACATGACCTTTTCATCAAAATACAAATATGAATTTTTATGACCAACATCCGAAGGACCTCAAGAGAGAGATCATAATTTAGAACCATCATAATGCCAACAATGCATAATTCTCAGCAAGGCTAATGTTCCTCCTAAGCCTGTACACCTGTTCTTGAGCCATTTCACTGCTTCATCTCCCCCTTAGCTTGTGCATCCTAAACACTTTCAACAGCAAATAATCAAGGCATATTCACCCAATATCAGAGAATGAAACAGAAATATAAGAGCTGAAACATCACCAGAGATACCAAACAGCACCACAGCTATGCTGAAGAATGCTGACCTAGAAAAATTTTTCAGCAACCACCCATACGCGGTTTTCTATGCATAAACTCGCGTATATACGCGACTGTCTTTCAGGAAACCCGCGTATCCAATTTTAATATTCTGATTTTAAGTAGATCTGATCTTGTACATGGCAGAGACAATTCCCAGCTTCCGTCTGAGATATTTGAATGCTTCCCTGGGATATATGAGAGAAGAAAGATAGGACAATGTAGCTATGTTTTCAAGTGTCATCCAACATTTTCAGCATAAGTGCATCAGTAACCAGGCCTTCAGAATTTTTGCAGCATCAACAAATTCTTCTCAATAGGAATTATCACACCAAAAAAACTTCTTCAATAGAAAATATGTGTCAAGAAATCATCCATGTGATCTAAAATCACCAAGATCTTCAAGATTCATCATGATGTAATATGCGTAGGAAAAAGGTCTCAACCATAGTAACAAATTTTGCATGATCTAATCATAAGACTTCCAACTCATCCATGTGTGAAAACAAAAGATATTCTTCAGAAAAAAGCAAACAGGGCTCATCCATAATCTCATCATAAGAAACCATGTATCATGTCATCATCATTTGAGCAAGAACTAAGGAATAATCAAATACAATGCCAACAATGCAATCATTTGTTAGACTAATGCTCCCTCTGAACCTGTGTTCCTGATCTTTAGCTATCTTACTTTTTTTCTTATCAGAAAAGCATACGCGACTGTCTTCAGCAGAAATCGCATGTATACGCAGCTTTTTCTCACTAAACCCACGTATGGAAAGTGAAACACTGAAAATTTCCACAACTTCATCTCCCCCTAAATTTGTACCACCTGTACCTGTCTTCTTCACATCAGATGCACTGTCATAAATAAACATAACCAGAATTACCAAACCAACCATGGGAATCATCATACATTGCTCCCCTTATGATGATACATTACTAATCCCTATAATGTATCTCACATCATCCTGCAGCCATTATGAGAAGTAGGCTTTATAAGAGGATGACTGCAGTAGGATTATTATCCCTTACGTTTTTGACCGGTCCTCCTTCCTTTTCCAGCTTTGCTTGAAATTTCTTATTGTGTGCTGGAAATTATCCAATTTCTCCAGTCCATTCATCCTGCATTCTTTTTCTACATGTCCATACTTTTTATAGGCATAACATCTTGCATGACCAGAAAAGTAAGCATAAAGATCATAATGTGTTTTTCTATTCTTTCTTCTATTGCAATTAGCTGCTTTATGACCATACTTGCTACATGAAAAATAATATCCCTTGAAGAAACCAGAGTACCTTTCTGTGTAGAATCTGTTTGTATGCGACTGAAACATTCTTCTTCTGCAATTTGCTGCAATATGCCCATAATTATGACATTTAAAGCATTCAACATTATTTATGCTTCTATAGTTAGGAGGGAATGATTTATTTTGAGAGTTCATGATTGTCGGTTGACCTTTAGTTTCTTCCCACATTTCAGGTTTTGCATTGATATCCTTTCAAGCTTTAGCACTTCCTTGTGAACTAGATTCTCCTTTAACAGTTTCATGAAAACCAAGACCAAATTTGACAGAGGGAGACCTTTGAATACTAATAATATTGTCAAGAATCTTAGTACTATCTTGAAATCTCAAGAGTTTATCTTTTTCTTCTAATTTACCTTTCAAAATATTTACCTCAACCTCCAAACTTTGGCATTGCTTCTTCATGCTTTCTTCTTTCCTTCTTCCTTCTTCTACTTGATCATTTAATTTTAAAATCTCTTCCTTCAAGTCATTTTCTTGTTCTTCAAAACTTTTTAAAGGTTCTTCATTCTTCTTATTTGATTTTTCCAGATCTTCTTTAAGGGAGATGATTTTTGCTTCAAGTATTTCACTTCGATTGGTTACTTTATCCTGCTGTCTTTGATACATTTCTATCCGTCTTTCATACATTTCTATCTGACCATTCATCATATCTATCTGTTCTTTCATTCTAGAGATTATTTCTTTGTAGATAGATTCTTGCTTATTAGATGATCTTTTTTGTTCTTCAACTTTAATCTTGAGAGCTTCTTCTATATCCATAACATTACTTTCACTATCTTCACCATTGCATGCACAAGAAGGTGAATCACAAAAACAAAAATTAGTACCTATTTTATCTTCTTCATTTTTTGCTGCACATGTTTTTTGAGATATCTTCTTTTGATTAGCCTTCTTCTTTTGCTTCCTTCCCATTGTGACGGATCTCCTTGGCAGTCGAAGCACGCAAATGACAACTATACGTGCAATTTTTTGGGAAAAATACTGAGAGGGGGGGGGGGGGTGAATCATTATTTAGTGAAGACTGAAAACTTTTTACTTTTTCTTTCTCTAAAACCCATACGCTACTTTAATGAAGCCAACTCGCGTATACACGCTGATATCCTTAATAAAACTTGCGTATTAACAGACATTTCATTGTGCTGATAATTCTTAGCTTAGATCGTTTCATCATTAATTCATTAGATTTTTAGTAAGTAGTAAACATGTGCAGTAAGAACAGAATAAATCATCACACATAAGAAACACACATGAACACCAGGGTTTAAGGTGGCAAACCAATTCGGGAGAAAACCACCACTGTGGTCGTCTCAGTCTTCAATATTTTATTATAAGGAAAACATCATACAACCATGTACTGGCGCAGACTCATACCAGCACGCAGGCACCCACCTGAAGAAGGCTATAACCTTCTCTCGTTTACCAGCCTCTCCTAGAAGGGAGCTACAACCCCCTGCTCTCATTTACCGACCTCTCCTGGAAGGGAGCCACTACCCCCTGCTCTCGTTTAACAGCCTCTCCTGGAAGGGAGCCACTACCCCCTGCACTCGTTTACCAGCTACCACTTGAAGGGAGCTACAACCCCCTCACTGAAGGCTTCGATCCTCAGCACCACTATTATAGCATCATTTCTCACCTTCACATGATTCATGATTGCTTTGATGGTTTTGGGCACCCATTCCTACAGACTTGGACAAATTCACTTAAAAACAGTGTAAAAATCCCCATACGCGACTATGCCCGTACTTTTCCGCGTGTATACGCGAGTCCAGCTAGACTTTTCCGCGTATTCCATTAAAATGATTAAAAAATATATAATTATTCCCTATTTTCGGGCTGGGTTGATGGTTACTCAGGTAGTTCAACCACCCCAGCACGTGGCCAACTGTTTCCAACTGTTGAAACTACTTGGAGGGAGTATAAAAGCCCCTCATGTCCATGGCCTAAGGGAGAGAGAGAATTTATTGATATTATACTCTGATGGTATTCCCTATCCAAGTCTGATTCCCTGTGCCTCCTGCACTTTCCCAGTTCATTACAGGAAACCCTTGTTTCCTTGAGATGCTCATCTCCCTATATGTCATCTCGTATGCACCAGTTTGGAAGGAGTCTTAGCGAGGCAAGGGTGGACGGATCCGGATGACGGTCTGCTCGAAGATCATGGAAGGGTTCAAGTGATCTCTCCACTCATTACTTTTGTACATGCTATTTATAATACAGAAGTACCGTCTTGTTCCCGAAATATTCGTGTTAGTGTTTTCTTACATATATGTGGAAATTGTTATTTAAGCATTCATTATGATCTATTTAATGTTTTATATGGATTTCACTAACATTTAGAGTAGATATATGCTGTACAACCAGTTCTTTGTGCTTGTTTCTTCTTGTCTTTAAGGTTAAGAAGGAAGGACGGTTGCTGGGGGTTTGGACCCCGCGAGATCTGCTTCAACCGTAGGACCTACGGGTAACTTCCTCGTTCTACTCTATTTAGTTTTTTTGAACATGCATGGTTGTGCGAGTCCTTCTTAAGTAGCATGCCCCTGCTCTGTGGAGGTTGTAACCCAACGAACCTCTAGGGTGATATTCCCCGAAACAGAACTGGCGACTCCGCTGGGGATCACATTCTTGTGATTCTCCTGTTGGGTGGTTTCAGCTGTTTGATAGGATTCCGACAGTTTTATCTTTCATTTGCAGTCCAGTTTATTATTTCTCAGTCAGTTTGAAGTCCTGGTTTCTTTTCCAGGCTTGTCCTTTTTGTTTTTTTCATTATTTACCTCTGCATACGCGCTTTTTTCTGCACACAGTCACGTATACACGCGAGTTTGTCTAAAGGGACCCACGTATACGCGAGTTTCCCTTACCACAGACGCGTATGCACGCTGGTTGCATAACTGTGAAGTAGCGTATACCTAGGCAGATTTTGAATTTTTGGGTTTCTTGACTTTTTGGTCCTTTCTGGCTGTGGAGACTTGTTCCTACAGTGTCTCTGTACTCTCTGGATTGTGAAGGAAGTGGTTTCTGGTCTTTTCTCTCTTTCGTTTGATTGAAAACTAGTCTTTTTGGCAAAGTGTTGTTTCTGGTGCTGGCACTTCTGGATTGAGTACCAAGATAGCTTTCTGAGCATTCTTGGCTGTTCTGCTTTACCAGAACAGTGAGCTTCTGCTTGTTTACTCGTTCCTATCTTTGTGTTGTGCTTCGCATTACAATTTTTGCTCATTTCTTGATTGGTTTTCTTTGAGTTCAATAGGCTAGGTCTTGTTTCTACTTTTGAAGAGTTTTTCTTGCTTCTTCGAAGTTTTTGTTTGCGACAAGTTTGCACTATTTGTCTAGGCTGAGTGTCTGAGTTTTCTTGTCTTCTTTTGCTCTTATTGATCTTGCTACTAGTTAGCCTTATAAGGTTTGGGAGCATTGTTGGAGTTTGTGCTTGAAATTCAGTCTTGTTTGGTTTGGATTTTGATAGTTTTTGCTTGGTCTTTTCGAGCTCTCTCTTTATAAAACTAAAAAGCTCAAAAAACATTTTCTTTGCTTTTTGTTTTTGAATTTCAAAGGCTTTAAAAACATTTGTTTTGTTGTTTGCTTTTGTTGTTGTTTTTCTTGTTTTCGTTTCGCCATATCTTTTGAAGCTTTTGTGAGGTTTCTTGCTTCTAGTTTTTGGCTTGATTTTGAGGAGGAGTTGTCATTGATTTCTTCTTCTTGTTTGTAAGCGGTTTTTGGTGTCTTCATATTAAGAGTTCTTGATTTCGAGAACTAGCTTTCTGGGCAACCAAAAAGAGTTAAAACTGAAGGGGCTTTTGGGAAATTTCACTTTGTTTTAGGAGATTTTTGCATCTTAGGATTTGCATGCTTGTAGTGATTTGCATTAGATGCATTTCAGCATTTATTCAGTTTCTTAGTTTTTGTGAGTGTGAGTTTGCTATTTGAAAAGAAAAATACAATTTTTAGTCTCGTAGAACCTGTATAGAGATTACTTTTCATCAAAAGACAATAATTGCATTTGCATGTAGTTAGGTTTTTATTAATTTCTTTTGCGTCAAAACACCATAAGTTTCATCTCCATATCCTTGTGACTTAACATAACAGCCCATTAAAATAAGCGATTTAATCTAAAATCAACTAGCAAGTTTTCTAAGTGTCAAACACCAACTAGCTAGGTTGTAGGGCCTTGGAATAGGTGAGTGGAGAGTTAACTCTCCAAGGCCGCTCAAAAAAACATAGAAGTTGATTAATTGAGCGAAATCCAACTCCGTGAGGTGGACTGGGAAAGCTCTCATCTGAGAGTCAAGCGCGAGGGGAAGTGAAGGTTGAGAAGAGGGATACCCCCCCTCCGATTAGCTGAATCTGACCTCAAGACCGTTTCGCCCGGCTTCTGATACGGAT
Organism: Pinus albicaulis; assembly: GCA_034641835.2. Taxonomy (NCBI): domain Eukaryota; kingdom Viridiplantae; phylum Streptophyta; class Pinopsida; order Pinales; family Pinaceae; genus Pinus; species Pinus albicaulis. Next base: position 1,194,661,231 of record CM076581.1, on the reverse strand, counting down.
TTGTGCCCATAGTTGCCACTCCTAGGTTCCACACAGGTGACTGCGGGGGGGAATACCCGTGGTACCTGAGGCAGACGTCACATCACTTTCAGCAGTACTTCTGGGGGGTGCCCTTGCGAAGCTTGGGTGCTTGAGCCGGCAAAGGCTGTCGTTAGGAGGTCGGCATAACTATTTCGGATACCTTCGCTAGTTTTTTTGGGCCCTAATCATCCCAGACTGCTTTCGGGAGGTCCTATATTTCGCTTTCCTGTATTTTGGTGTCCGGTCCTCATCAACCAGAGCGGAAATACTTGAAGGCTGTTTGCTTGACTGTATCTCAGGGATTTTTATTTTAGTGAGTGCTCTTTGCTCCTAGCTTCCATAGCTTTTCACTTTTTTGAGTCTAATTTAAAATCTATAAAAGTGGCTGATCAAGCGCCTCGTCGATCGAGGAGAATCCGGGGGTTATCTCTCGAGAGTCTAGAGCCTTCTTCGAGAAGGCGTAGGAGTGATTTAGCAGGTGGTTACCACCCTGTGGCATCTGACGCAGTGGAGAGAGATCCTCCACAGAGGTCTGAAGGTTTCATAGCTGATTCTGGTATCGGTTCCGAGAGGAGTGCTCCGCTCACCTCGCGAGTTTTGTTTCCTCAGGAAGAAGATTTTCAAATCGAAGACGTACCTAAGCCTCCTGCTACAGGTCCATCTCCTCTTCCTCCTGATTATCCATTCGTTGTTCAATACATCGGACCTGAGTCGGAGAGACCGGAAGATCTTCCGTATCATTCTTATCTTTCGATGGCCACGACTGGGAACGCAGCTTCTGCTGTGAGTGCTGCAGGCATTCAGACTCCTGCTTCTGTTGAAGCAGGGGGCACTATTGCTTCATCTTCGATTGCTTCTAGTGCTACTGTGTTTGGCTCTAGCTTCACCCAGGCACATGCTTCTCATTCTGGTCCCTTTTGTTCAGGGATGCCCTCCAGTGGGAATCTCTCTTTTTCCTTTTCCGCTGCTTCAGCTGGATCTACGCCCATGTCTAACATGGCTAGTGGATCAGATTCATTTCAAGGGTTCCCCTTCGGAACTGGACACATTCCTAGTTCAAATCCTTCGTTAGGGTCCTTTCCGTTTATGTCCCAGACCCAGAGTTTTAACCCTTGGTCTGGGGGGCAAAGTTCGACTACTTTTACAGGATGGAACCCTGTATTCACTACAGCGGGGGTAGGGAATCAGTTTTACGCAGGTCATCAAGGGAATGCTTCTTTCCCTTCGTCGAGTGCTTATCATACCTTTTCTCCTCTGTCTAATGCTTGGAACTCCTATCAGGGGCTTTCCTCTTCATTTAACACTTCAGCGGGGGCAACTGGTTTGGGCTTTGGTAACTCGGTGTGGGGAGGAGGTTCTTCTCCTTTTTCTATGGGTCCTTTATGGCAACCTGGTGCCTCATCAAATCCAGGCTATTCTTTTCAAAATGTTGGGAATCCATCCCACCAAGGATGGAATCCTCAGGCTCCGCCTCGTTTACCGTTTCTGGCAACGTTAAACTTGCCAGATTTGTCGAAGTTGACTAATGATCCAATTTGTTATAGTCCGGGGTGGCCTCCGGTCCCAACCAAACTTCCTTCAGACATTCCAAAGTTTGAAGGTAAGAATGGAGAGGATCCGGCGGACCACATCACCACTTTCCACTTATGGTGTTCTTCGAACTCCCTGATCGATGATTCGATTAGGTTGAGATTATTTCAATGCACCCTAACTGGAAACGCTGCCAAATGGTATATCGAGCTCACTGGGGGCAGTTTTGCCACATTTGGGGAACTGGCTATCACATTTCTGAACCATTTTCAGTTGCCTGTCAGATATGAGGCTGGGACCGAACTCCTGGCTAATTTTAAGCAGGATGAGGCAACTCACATTTCTGATCACATTCAGGAATGGAGGAGAAGGAAGAGGCTTATCAAAGCTCATATTCCAGGTGAGTTCCTTCTCGAGTGGTTTTTGAAATCTCTGCAGTCAGATATTTCAAAAGATGTATCCCTATCTGGGGTATTTTCTGAGGAGCAGGCCATTTTTAGGGCCCAGCAGCTGGAACTGATCTATTCTTAGTCTGGGGTCCTTTATAAATATTTGCCCAATGCTCCTCGCTCCAAATTAGATTTATCGAAAACTAAGCCCGGTCCTCATGGTGATGGGCTTGTCGGATCGGTCAATAGTGGTGCAGCCAGCCTGCTTTCTCAACTGCAGCAGTTGTCTTTACAATCTGCTCCTTCTGGTCAGGCTGTGCCTGCTGATTCATCACCTTCCCAGTCTTTGTCCATAAATGATGTCCAAGCTTCTGATCCCAAAGGAAATCAACAATCCGATGGGAAGAAGAAGGGACGTAATAACAAGAAGAAGGGCAAGAACGGGAAGGGCAATGCAAATAAAACCAATGAGCGTGTTGGTGAGGGTCAAAAGGAGAAAAAGAAAGTGAAGTTTCCATGCAAGCTCTGTGCTGGAGACCATCTCACACACCTTTGCCCTAAAATTCAGGATGCTCAGCGCTTGTTAGCTCAGCAGGGTTCTTCTAGTTCCTAGGCTGTGTTAACAAACCCTTTTCCCCAAGGGCAACAATTAGTTGTTGGCGCGAACCAAAATCCTAGGGCTTCCTCTAGGGGCACCCAAGAAGGGGAAATTCCATCGAACATTTTTATGATGAGTGCTCACGTGGATATCGCTATGAGATCCTGTGATTATGGCGGAGAAGAGTCTTCGAAAGCTAAGGAAGTTCTTGATGCTACTGAGCCGCTTCATATCACGAAGCCTACTGTTGATTCTATGCCTCGGATGCCCAAAGCATCTTCTAAGCGATCAACGATTAATCCGAACGCGAGGGCTGCCTAGAACTACTCGATTGTAGAAGAGTTGGTGCAGAGTCCTTGTGCTATGTCAGCTTTAGAGGTACTCCAGTCTTGTTCGGCTCAACGCAGTGCTTTGCTCACTGCCATTGGGGCTATTGATCCAAAAAATTCTCTTCTGATTACATTTGATATGACTAATTTTAAGAAGAGGCTTCCTCATCACATGGCTTTTCATATTAAATCGTCGTATCGGAAGTGAAATATCTTTCGAACGGTTGTTGATGAGGGTGCTTCTACATGCGTGATGTCCCTCGCATGCTGGAAGACACTTGGATCTCCCAAAGTTGTTCCATCTAGCACTGTTCTTACTGCGTTCGATGGTCATTCTCACAGACCCCATGGTATTGTCCCAGCTTTGCCCATCTGTGTTGGGGGAAAAACTGTCAACATAGAGGTTGAGGTAGTGGATGCAGCCTTGGACTACAACCTTCTGTTGGGGAGGAACTGGATTTATGAGATGGATGCCATTGCATCCTCATTATTTCGAATTGTATATTTCCCCCACGAAGGGAGGATTGTTACAGTGGATCAACTGGACTGTCCTCAGATAGACCCGAATGTGTTTTCTGACTCATCTGTTCCTAAGGTGGATAATACTAAGGCGCCTGTTGAGAATCTAGGAGTTGGAATGTATTCTTCCTTGATGGGTACTTTCGATCTTCCTCCTCCTACAGTTCATATTAATGCTATTTCATCCTCCAAGGCTCCTCTTCGAAGAGAGTTCTTCCAAACTCATTATTTTTCGGACCCTTGGACCTTACCTTCTCCTACTGCCACATTAGCGGAAGGTCAAGTGGGTGGAATGGCATTTCCGATTTCTGCAGCTGAGATTGCATATCAGTCTATTGTTGACACTGCAGAGTCCGTCCCAACTCCTCTTTCACCGGAAGAGTTGGATGGTGATGTGGCTCCGGCTTGGATGCTTAGTTCTTCTTCTGCCCAGGATTGTCTTGATACCACTCTTCCATCTGAAGAGGCGATCCTGGAAGCCATGACTGGTATAGATAGACCGTGGGATGATTTGCATCATCGGTCTTACTTCCTACCTGACTTGAGCGAAGTTGAAACTAGTTTTCCAAGTCCTCAGTCTCCTGGTCCTGTTCACCCAGTCTTGAACCCTTTGGCACCAACACAAGTTTATGCTGAAGGGAACATGGCTGTGATCTCTCCTACTATCCCGGTGAACATTTCCAAGGATCCCAATATTATCGAGAATGTCTTCATTGGAGCTGAATGTTCCCGTGAAGAGGTTCAAATTTATACCGAGCTCTTCAAAGAGTATAGGGATGTATTTGCTTGGTCTTATGAGGAAATGCCTGGCATAGACCCATCTATTGTCTAGCATGAGATCAAGACGTATGAAAACGCTAAGCCGGTCAGGCAAAAACTTCGTCCGGTCAATCCTAGGAAGGCAGCAGCTATCAAAGCTGAAGTTGAAAAGATGCTTAAGGCGGGATTCATTTTCCCAGTTCCTCTGACTGAATGGGTTTCAAACCCCGTTCCCGTAGATAAAAAGCAAGGAACGATTCGAGTGTGCATCGATTTCAGAGACCTAAATAAAGCATGTCCTAAAGACAATTACCCCACACCATTTATCGATCAGATCATTGACGAGTGTGCCGATAACGAGATTTTCTCCTTCATGGACGGTTTCTCTGGATATAATCAAATTACTATCCGTCCTGAAGATCAACATAAGACTGCATTTATTTGTCCCTGGGGTACGTTTTCATACAAGAAGATGCCTTTTGGTTTTAAAAATGTTGGGGCTACCTTTCAGCGGGCCATGTCTTACGCCTTCCACGACATCAAAAAGATTATCGAGGCATACTTAGATGATTTAGCTGCTCATTCTCGAAAGAGGATGGATCATCCTGGTCACCTTCGGCAAATATTTGAAAGATGTCGTTTTTATAAAATTCGATTGAATCCGAACAAGTGCGTTTTCGCGGTTACATCTGGTCGGCTATTGGGATTCATTGTGTCGAGGGAAGGGATAAGGGTATATCCCTTCAAGGTTGAGGCAATACTTCGGTTGCCTCCCCCGTCTTCCATCCGTCAGCTTCAAAGTCTTCAAGGAAAGTCTAATTTTCTTCGGAGGTTTATCGTCAATTAGGCTGAGATTACAAAGGGATATATGAGACTGTTGAAGAAAGGAGTTCCTTTTCTTTGGGACGACTACGCTCAACGCTCGTTTGATGCTTTGAAAAAGGCATTGACCTCTGCTCCTTTACTCAGTCCACCTAATTATAGTAGAGATTTTCTTTTGTATCTAGCAGCAATAGAATCTACCATTGGTATGGTTCTGGTTCAGGAGGATGATGCTCTTGCAGAGCATGTTATTTACTACCTTAGTCGAGGACTGTTAGGACCTGAACTTCGATACACTCCGATAGAAAAATTAGCCTTAGCAGCAGTTCATGCTGTGCAACGACTCCGGCATTACATTATTCTTCGCAAAACTTATGTTTTGGCAGCTGCCAATCCATTTCAGTTTGTCCTCAGCAGGCGAGTGATTGGGGGCAAATACAATAGATGGATTTTGATTCTACAGGAATTTGATCTCGAGTTTATGTCTGCCAAATCCAAGAAATCATTAGTTTTTTCGGAATTGATCTCCGAGTTGCCCTGTGGGGAAGAGATGATCTATGATGAGTCCTTTTCGGATGAACACTTGTTTCTTATCTCTTCACAGGATCCTTGGTATGGGGATATCACTGTGTATCTCCATACTGCGAAGTTTCCCTCTACTTTTTTGAAAGATGAGCGTCGTAAGCTGCGTCACTTGGCCAAGAATTATTTGATTATTGGTGATGCTTTATACCGTCGAGGGGTTGATTCAATCCTAAGACGCTGCTTAACTCTCAAAGAAGCTGAGGCTGTGCTCAATGATTCTCACAGTGGAGCTTGTGGGGGTCATTTATCTGGGCTTGCTACAGCCCAAAATATTTTGTGTGCTGGATACTTTTGGCCCTCGATTTTCAAAGATTGTATTGAATCGGTTAAAAAGTGTCATCCGTGTCAGGTCTATACTCGAAAAATGCGCGCTCATCCAGCTCCGCTTTTTCCAGTCGTTATTTTCGGTCCCTTTACAAAGTGGGGTATTGATTATACTACTTGTAACCCGCCTTCGGCAAAAGGTCACAAGTACATTATTGTAGCAGTAGACTACTTTACGAAGTGGGTCGAGGCTATGCCTACTTTTGGGAACGATGGTGAGACTGCAGCTCTGTTCCTTTTCAACCAAGTTATTGCTCGTTTTGGTATTCCTAGAGAGATTTTCACTGACCATGGCAGTCATTTTCAGAATAGTATGATGGCTGAGTTGGCTCTCAAATTGGGTTTCCGGCAGGAGCATTCATCTCCATATTATCCTCAAGCCAATGGGCAAGTGGAAGCCGTGAATAAATCCTTGAAGACCATTCTTCAAAGGACAATTGATAAAGCTAGATCCAACTGGCATATTATGCTATATCCTGCACTTTGGGCATACAGGACGTCAGTGAAAACTGCAACTGGCTTTACTCCATTTCAGCTAGTGCACGGGGTGGAATTCGTATTTCCTATTGAATGCGAGATTCCTTCTCTTAAGTTAGTTGTTGAACTTCTTCCTGACACTTCTAGTCTTGAAGAACGGCTCCTTCATCTGGAACATCTCGATGAGCAGCGTCGGGATGCCGCCACGATGAATGAAGCGCATAAAAACCAAGTTAAAGTTCAGTACGATAAGGCGGTCAAACCCAGGGTTTTTTCGGAAGGTGACCTTGTTTTGGTCTATGCCCAAGAAAAAGATGCCCTGGGGGCAGGAAAGTTTAAGTCTATGTGGTATGGCCCCTATATCGTTAAAAAATTCCTTAAGAAAGGAGCATACACCTTGGTTGATTTTGAAGGGAACGAGTTGCCGGAGCCCTGAAATGGGCTCTATTTGAAGAAGTATTATGCCTAGGCTTCGGCCTGGCATGTTGCTTTTGTATATAGTAGTTTTTGCTTTGTACATATCTGGTTGATTTTCGATCTTTGATGAGTTGGTGATGTTTTTGATCTACTTTGGCAGGTTTTGTTGGATGTCATGAGTCATTTTGGTTTCATCGATGGTGCTAGTAGACACACCTGGAACTTAGCTTCTGCGGCTTGGGTGCTTCATTATCCATCCGGTCAGCTATTAGTATCAAGAGGGGTCTGCATTGGTCCTGCTTTCAATAATATAGGAGAATACACTGCAGTTGTTCATCTACTCTCAGAGGCAATATCTTTGGGTGTTGATTCCTTGGTAGTTTTCTTGGACTCTCAGCTGGTGGTGTCGCAGTTGAACAATACTTATCGGGTACGAGATCCATTTTTATTACGATTTTTCTTGAGGGTACGTTTGTTACAAAGGTCATTTCAATTTTTAACTTTCATTCATATTCCTCGAGCTGACAATTGGTTTGCTGACTCATTAGCTAATCAAGCATTGGATTGGCATATTAATCATTCCATACAATAAATTTTTAATCATAAAAAACATCATACATTTGATACATTTATCACATCACATCAAATATCGCTGTATATATATCATTGGAGTGTCAAAAAACTTTACAAAATTTGGATCCATAATCTCGTACAAAACTTGGGCTTATGCCCCATCATGTTCAGTCTCAAAAAGAATATACAGTCATCTAATATATAAAATCTGTCTACTCCTGAGGACCCTGCCCAGAAGTCGTGTTCCTATAGAACGTAACTGCAGTGGCCACACGGCGGAATAATCTAACCCAGTCTCGTGGTACTCCTACCACCCGTCTCTGGATGGCTTCCGGCAAGTCCTCCACGGCAGCCATAGGGATTTGGCAGGTTAATCCCTCCAAGTTTCTCTGCACGGCCTGGAGAGTCCTGTCTGAATCCACTGTCTCTGCCTCGCCCCTGCGACGCTTGTGGCGCAGGAGACCCTTAGGAAGAACTGGTCCAACATCAGAAACATGATCATTTTTAATTGTCAATCATTATGAATCCAATCAAAAACATGTTTGTTTTTCATTTTTTCATACATATTTGAAAAAATCCAAAAAAATTATATAAGTCAAATATTTTCGCAAAAACTTACCGACTATTCCCCATGCTGTGCCTGGTGGAAGAACTAGATCTGGATCTCCACGGAAGTCCATCCCGGCATAGGGATAGTTGTCCACTGCGATGATTTGTTCTCCCCACCACAGGAAGAACTCATCGTCCCATGTGGTCCGGGGTACTTCACTACCCCCCAGTCTCTTCATCATGTCTGCCCAACGGGCAATTCTTGGGTCCCGCGGACTACTGATGGTAGAGATGACTCTGGGTCTCAAAGCTGGTATCTTCTCAAAGAAGAATGTTGTCAAAATTGTACCGTAGCCAAAGTGTTTGGTCTTTACTTGGCGGATTGAGGTCAACTGTTGTTTCATGTTCAGTAACAGGGTTGTGCACCAATCATACACGTGAGTCAAACATTCTACTGCTATGCTCATTTGCGTCCTGGATGCCTGATGTAGTGAGGCAGATCCTGCCACTCTTCTGATGGTGAAAAGGACGATTTTCATGTGCAAATCCCTCACATATTTAATTTCAATCTGAGTTCCAACCTTTTTGGAACCCTCTACGCAATAAACGTGGACATAGTCTTCCATGGTTAACCCTCCCAGGGGCTTCCCGTGCAAGTCTACTGGTTCTCCCCTCCGAGAGAGTCTAGTAATGAAATATATGTCTTCCACTTCAATGCGTATTGGCATCTGATCAATAAGGAAGCAATCCTGATCTGGTTCCCAGTAATTTACGAGCATTTACCGCACATTGCTTTTCATATTTGGCATTTTGAAGAATTTGAACAATCCGCAATTCCGAAAGATATTTTGCGCTGCGCGATCTTGCATGACCTCTTGGTCAATTGCGCTATGCTCACGTTCTCTCCATGAGATTGTCATCCTGTCAAATTTCATCAAATTATGCATTAGCCATGCTTTTTTGCATTCGGACCTGCGCATACGCGACTTTTTCTTTGCACAGTCGCGTGTATACGCGACTTTCTTTTAATGAACCCGCGTATGCGCAAGTCCGTATTTTTAGCAAGGGTTTTAAAGCTAAAAATCACTTAATTTTAATTTCCAAATGGAAAAAATGAATAAACAGGATGATTGAGGAGCCTACCTAAAGTTTCGGTGCGTTTCGACGGTCAGTTGTTCCTGATTTGACGAAAGAAGTTTTTTGCTCCATAGCACTTTTTCCAAATCAGCAATGCAATAATGAACCAAATATGAGGTGATTTGTCTATTTATGGCTAAAAAATTGAAATTTTTTGCAAAAATTCCTTATGCTTATTTTTTCGATCTATCTTAAGCTGCATAACTCGATTGCTTCGAAGTGCCCAGTTTGGTATGTTTTCAGGTACATTTTGACGATTTTGAGATTTTTCCTGGTTTTTGATCCATGATTACCGACTCGTCAGGGCAGGTATATGATCTTCACTGGCATATAGGTTAGGGATATCACTTTCCGTTGCATCTTGCATACTAGCCTCCATACTGATCACTTGCCTTAGGGTCGATCCCATCAGGTCATGAGTATTACACCTATTTCACTCGCCGATTATTTAATCATGACTTGATGGTAGAGCCTTCCTTTACATGGGCTTCCTAGTTAGTTCCTCGCTATCACTTGTTTCCCATGTTGCGTTTTATGTAGGCTCGGGAGTCCTCTTTAGTCCCGCCATGTCTTATGTGTTGAAGCTTCATTCTTCTTCTTCATCACTTATCATTTTTTCTGGCTTTTACCCTAGAGGCTCCCCGGTGTCGTTAAGTTGTATTACTGCATTGCATATTGGCTACTTGTTTATCCTGGCCTTTAGCCGGCTTCATTTGGACTCGATGTTTAAGCCAACTTTTGACCTCGACTTTCTGTACAAGTTAACCATTGCATGCACTTAGCTATCACGACTTGACACCTTTTACCCATGGATGGAACGTTCCTCTGAGTATCACTTACCAGTTTTTGCCACCTTGCATTGAGCATAGGATTGTTCCAATCCCAGGAACTAGTGCATCTGATTTCTTGATACTCGTTCTATCCATTGTACCATAGCATTCTTTTATTCTTTTTCAGGCTTATTATATGAAAAATACAAAAAAATCAAATATAACAAAAAGAGCGGGAACGGGATGTATCTTCGTTATTTTGATGGCAGTACAGAGTCAGTTTGTCGCCCTTGAACAAAGCACACATACTTATATATATTTCCTTCATTTGGGATGGTTCTAGTTTTGACCTAGGTTCAGCCTTTACCATGTTTCACTTGTCAGTTCTCCCCCAGTTGGTTATCTCTTCCAATCATATGGAGAGTTTGTTGTGCCTCCTGCATAACAGACTTATACAGTGTCACTTTTTACTGCCATGGTCATCACAGAGTCGTGCTTTTGTTCAAGGGAAGTCTAGCCTGAGTCGGCCATTCTGCGGTGTCTCTTGACTTATTATTCAGTCGGCCTTCCCGGTCTTGTCAGTATCATGTTCTATCACATCATATGTTTTGATCTTCTGCTCGTGCTGGTTTGAGAAGGTCCCCATTGACTTCTTGCCGGCGGGTTTGTCTCTTATCGACTACGACACATTGCTCTGAGAGCAAGCCTAGAGCCGCACCTTGGGCCTATTTTCATTATTGATAGGTGACCTCGTGCTCAGCATTTGATCATCATCATGGGTCTTTGACTGAGTGGTTTCCCCTGTGTTCGACGTCAGCACACATTATCACACTTGGGATTCGTGCAGTACCTGGATTTCCATTTGACCCTATCGGTGGATTTCTCGCCTCTGTGTCAGCTTTCATTATTGGTTGGTTAAGAGGGTTTCTTCCGTGCGCTAGCTTCATCTTGTGCACGTCGGAAATGTACTTCGGTTTTGGTTCCATCACTCTACTTCGTCCGATTCCTTCCAAATCTTGGCCTGCGGGTTACACTCGCGCTGGACTGATGTGGGATGCCTTAATGCCTTCCTTCCAACAGATCTTTTCCCATCGACTCCGACTCATTTCTCTGGGAATAAGGTCTAGAGTATTTTTGTCAGTACCTTAGGGTTTGCAGTCATCAGTGGCAGACTCTTCGCTATCGACAGTGGGGATTCATCATTGCCTCCTGATTGGTAGATTATTTCAAGTGTTTGACTTCAACTCATTCATTCGCACTTGTCAGATTGTACTGGGGCACCTTGACACTCATTATCATTATCGGTGGGTTGTCTCGCGTTGGTTAACGGTATACATCATTGACTGGTAATCCAACGATTTCTCACATGGTCGACTTCAGCTCATTTATTCCCATTGTGTAGAATTGTGCCATAGTGATCGGTGAAGACCTCGGGTTGCATCAGCATTTTTCGGTTCACTTTTGACAGTCCATTCAGTTTCTGCCAGTGATGCCATCCACCCTTATATGTTGCAGTTCAGTACAACAGCATCCTATATGTTGGCTCCCGAGTTGCATGATTGTACCGGTTGTTCCACCACTTATGATTCGGTACTTGGAGATTCAGTTACTTATATGATCAGACATCCAGTTGCACCATCCTTGATCAGCTTTTTATATGTGATACTTGGACATTGATTCAGACTTCTATTTCCGGGCCATGCTCAGATGAATCATTATGTACTTTCAGTTCAACTATACTTGTATACATATTGGATCTATTCACTACTTTCTATATGATGTATTTTTGACTGAGAATGGGTATGCCCGCCTCAGCATGAGTTGACTCTCTGTTTTCTTTCATTGGTTTTTGGCAGGCTGAAATCTGGTGAAGTCCTTTGTTGTCCTTGCGAAGTTCTTTCTATGTGCATAATACATTTCGGCCATCATGTACCCCTTTTGACCTCATATATTAGGGGGCATCTGTTATAGCATCATTTCTCACCTTGATATGATTTATGATTGCTTCATGGCTTTTGGGCACCCATTCCTACAGACTTGGACAAATTCACTTAAAAACAGTGTAAAATCCCCCATACGCGACTATGCCCGTGTTTTTCCGCGTGTATACGCGAGTACAGCTAGACTTTTCCGTGTATTCCATTAAAATGATTAAAAAATATATAAAAAATCCCTAATTTCGCGCTGGGTTGATGGTTACTCAGGTAGTTCAACCACCCCAGCACGTGGCCAACTGTTTCCAACTGTTGAAACTACTTGGAGGGAGTATAAAATCCCCTCATGTCCATGGCCTAAGGGAGAGAGAGAATTTATTGATATTATACTCTGATGGTATTCCCTATCCAAGTCTGATTCCCTGTGCCTCCTGCACTTTCCCAGTTCATTACAGGAAACCCTTGTTTCCTTGAGATGCTCATCTCCCTATATGTCATCTCGTATGCACCAGTTTGGAAGGAGTCTTAGCGAGGCAAGGGTTGGACGGATCTGGACGACGGTCTGCTCGAAGATCGTGGAAGGGTTCAGGTGATCTCTCCACTCGTTACTTTTGTACATGCTATTTATAATACATAAGTACCATCTTGTTCTCGAAATATACGTGTTAGTGTTTGCTTACATATATGTGGAAATTGTTATTTAAGCATTCATTATGATCTATTTAATGTTTTATATGGATTTCACTAACATTTAGAGTATATATATGCTGTACAACCAGTTCTTCGTGCTTGTTTCTTCTTGTCTTTCAGGTTAAGAAGGAAGGACGGTTGCTGGGGGTTTGGACCCCGTGGGATCTGCTTCAACCGTAGGACCTACGGGTAACTTCCTCGTTCTACTCTATTTAGTTTTTTTGAACATGCATGGTTGTGTGAGTCCTTCTTAAGTAGCATGCCCCTGCTCTGTGGAGGTTGTAACCCAACGAACCTCTAGGGTGATATTCCCCGAAACAACCACCATGGACCACGTTTCATCGATTTTCATACTGGATCCAACAACTTCCATACGACACAACTTGTAGACCACTTTTCATCATATTTTCAGACTGGACCCACTCCTCACATTTAAGCTCAACATTCATCAAACTGAAACTTATAGCCCCATCAATTCATGCATTGAATCATCAACCAATCAACCAATGACTTAATCTTCAATTAACATAATCAGCAACATATTCATCATTCAAATAACCCATTTTTGTATGAATACATCATTGAAAGATAACAGTAGAACAACAAAATAGATTAGGCATTTCATTCCACTTACTTCAGCAAACCCTAGATTCCATACGCGCTTTTACTTCACTGAACCTACGTATATATGCATTTTCATGCAGACCAACCCGCGTATACTTCTGTGCATTCTTCAGAAAACCCTATCTGCCCATACGCGCTTTTCTTTAAGCAGACCCACATATACACGTGATTTTACTGAAGCGAACCTGCGTATACATTTGTGAATTTTTAGGACTGTGCAGCTCTTCAGATCAGATAAACAACTCAGATTTCATCCTTTACTTTAGAAAGTATTTCACCTCATCTCAGATCTAAACATTCCATAAACAGATCTAGAAAATACATATACATTTCAAATCTGGAGATCCCTCTTCATCATTTTCTTCATAGGTGCATTATTAATTCAGATATATCAGTAAACTATTACCCAATCCATACAGATATACTCTAGAGTGAAGTATTCATTCCATACCTAGACATATGCACTCCCTTGCACCATGATCTTCTTCTCCTTATATAGATTTAGCATTTGTCAAAACCATGAGCCAAAACCACACCACTTCCGATGGTATTCCTGGACAGGATCAAATAGATAATCCAGTTATCAATACTATGTGCCAAAACCATGGGTATGTCCCCTGGTTTTATAAAATTAAAGCGCGAATAGGCATACGCGACTTGGCACGTAGTTTTCTGCGTGCATACGCTACTTCTCCTTAACAAACCCACATATGTGTTGTGACATGACTTATTTATCATTTCTCTGGCACCTTAATGGAATTCCTTTCTTCTGTTACTTCTGAGCTAAACTGTAGATATATCATCCTTCCTTTTAACACATAGATACATCATCCTTACATATTTAACACATGGGTTGCTTATCATAGGCAACTCATCAAGCAGGTTTCCATCAAGAACAACTACATCAAGTAGGTTGCCATCCAAAGATAACTCATCAAGTTAGTTTTCATCAAGGAAAACTTCATCTAGTAGGTTGCCATCAAAGACAACACATTGCATCATATTTCCAACAATATTATTTCATCGAGTAGGTTGCCATCAAGGACAACACATGCCAACAATTTTGCGATGAAAAGACTTAAGAAACCTTTAAAATTGATTTATCGCATTTAACAAAGGAAATAGCACTTTTTTTTTGGGAAAAGGTGGAAGGGTTTATGGTGGGACCTAGGCCAATTGCAATCACAAATCGGCGGAGGAGTGGAGTGGGAGAAAGGCTGCGGGAAATGTTGATTTCAATTGTGCGATCACTTGTGAGCCGTCCAATCGGAAGGGCGGATCGACGGTGGAGATGCGATCGATGGGAGTCAATCGCGTCAAAATAAATCAAAGGAGTGGGGACAATTTTGGGAGCATTGTGAAGTTGCGATGTGATCAAGCGATCACGATTGGACGTGGGCCATCGGATTTTTGAGAAGTTCAATGGTCCAGATGTGATCGGGCGGGGTCAATCGCATCAGAGATTTGTAATTGGGGAAGGGCCAATCAGAAGTATGCGATTTGAGTGGTGCGATTGGATCGGGGGAAAAGGGATGCAATCGGGTCAAAGGGAAAGGGTTTTATAATGAAAAAATTCAAAATTATATGAAAAGGGTAAAGTTACAAAGTCTAAGGGACAAATGAGAAAAGGGGTAAGGTTAGGCTTCGGGGACTTTTATTCACTTAGGCATATTTTCCAATCCAGGAGTCAGTTTTGAGAGTATAATATATCGTTGGAAAGCTCTTTCCGAGCTCTTTTTGATGGATATACTTATAACAGGATTCTGCACTGAAAATACTATGGAAATCACCTTTGAAAATTAGGGTGGTGGCTTTGTGGAGATAGCAGCTTCTGAAACTCAACTTATTACATATGAAGACATAAAATTACATAAAAGATAATAATAAAAGAAAAGTACCATGTTTTCACCTAAAATCATGTTTTGAGGTGAAAATTACATCAAGTTTAATAGAACTACTCTTTGATTTTTCCAGATACTGTGCCTTTGAGTTTATTTGACCTCCTCATGACCTTGCTGATATTTATTCACACTTGACTCATTAATTTGACCATGATGAGACCCTATAATCTAATGAGACCAACCCTATGACCTAATAATATGGATTGGGAGTGAAATTGAATCATGATTGAAGACCATAGAGAGAGGAATCAACAATTTTTTGCATGAGTGAAAACTGATGAAAAACCACTACCATCAATGAATCCATGACCTAACGGAATGATGAAAATTTAGGGTACGGAACTCCTAGTATGCAAATGCAAAAGAGTTAGTTTGATCACTGATGGCAGTATGAGAATACCGACACTAAAATTGGCTCCAATGGGGATGGTAACTCCTTAGAGGTGCCAAGAACACCGTAGACCAAGTAGCCTTATCCATTGGGAAAATATGGTCAAAAATACTGAAAACTAACACAATGCAGACTGACTCTAACTCAAACTATGACTACAAACTTAAATAAAGCCAAACTTTACACATATCATTCAAGTTTTATAGCCTTCACCTCAGGCCCCTGTTAGGTCCCTATATTACTAGTATAGTCCCTTATTATTGTTATTGTAACCCCCTTATTTTTATTATTGTACCCTTGTAACCCCCATTTTGTTATTATTGTGCCCTTAAATTATTATTGTTAGGTCGGCTAGGATTACATTGTAGCCCACTAGGATTACATTATGGCCCCATGGACTCCTATATATAGAAAGGAGGTTTTGTGAATTGTATCATCCAAGAATTGTTCATTTATGTAATGTATTGGAGGTTTCTCCCTTGAAGTGGCTCATTTCTAAGGCGTTGATATCTCTTTTCTTCTCTTTTTGGAGCTGGTTACACAACATTTGGTATCAGAGCTTTGGATTCTAGGGTTTCGCTGCTCCAAACAGGTCATCGTGGCATTTTCGCTACAACTTGTTTTCTACAAAGTTTCAGAAGCTGAAATTTTTAGGGTGCGAAGCCAAAATCTTGAGGAAGCTTGTATAATAATTTCAGAGTTTGGTTCACAATAGTTTCGGAGATATGATCTGTGGAAGTTAGGTATTTTTTCAGGCTCCTATACAGGTCATCGTGGAATTTGCGCTATAAATTTTGTTCTAAAAAGGTTGAGAATATGAAATTGATATGGTGCGAAGCTGAAATCCTGAGGAAATTCTTCAAAAAGTTTCAGAGCTTGGGTCGAAATTTTTTTGGAGATATGATCTGTGGAAGGTAGTGCTTTTTCAGGCTCCTAAATTTCATCTCAAAGCGGTGATCGTGGGAAAAGTTCAATAACTCTCTCTCTGGGGATCATATTGGAATGATGTAAAAAGAGGTGGCAAGTACACAGACAGTAGTTTCTTGGCTATCAATTTTAGAGACAAAGGAAAAAACAATGACATGTGGTAAGTCGTACAATTTCGCTCTACTGAACCAGTCCAGAATTAGGTCATTGTGGGAGATTGGACACAACTTTGTCTTGGAGAATCAAAATTAGATCATACCTATGGCATTTGAAAGAAGCTTTAGAGGGCTACTACAGGGATGAATTTCAGATATTCAAGATTTTCAATTACATAGATAATTCAATTTCAATATCGAGCTCCTCAAAGAAAGTAAAGGGTGTGTATTTTTTTTTCCAAATTGCATAAGTCTTGTTTGAAGAATCAAGTTGAATTGATTCCAAGGGAATATTGTAGAATAGGTATCAATATTGGATTCTAAAATGGCACCTAAAAATAATTCAACACCCATTAAGCCTTTAGAAGGCTCTACCATGACTCATGAAGATGAAGAATTGCAACATGATCTATCAAAATTACAAGAGCAAGTGCAACAAAATTCACTCTGGCAAAGAGCAGCAAAAAATGAAATGCAAGTTTTGAAGAAAGGCATGGAAGTGAAGATGGACGGTTTGAAGAAAGGCATGGAAGCTAAGATGGATGGCGTGGAAGTGAAGATGGACGGTTTGAAGAAAGGCATGGAAGGTAAGATGGATGGCATGGAAGCTAAGATGGATGGCATGGAAGCTGGCATGGAAGCTAAGATGGATGATCTAAAATCAAACATCGAAGATTTAACAAATTTGATACAAGAAATGTTTCCTAATGGTTAAAAGATAGTAGAAGAACCTCATGATGAGAACAAAATAAATGTTAATCGTGATTTCATAAACTCTAATGTTGGCGGGAAGAACCACCATATTCCAAAAATGGATATGAGGAAGTTTGATGAAAAGGATCCTGTAACATGGATACTACAGATGGAGCAATATTTTGATCTCCATAATGTGCAAAACACACAAAAGGTACGCATTGCAACTTTGCATTTAGAACAAAAAACATTTGTATGGTATTGATGGCTTTGCTCCCGTAAAAAAATTGTCACTTGGTCAATTTTTACAGAGGAAATGATAGCACATTATGAGGATACAAAGAGCAACACCTTCTTTAGCCAATTGATAAATCTCAAACAAAAGGGTTTAGTGGGGCAGCACATTGAGGACTTCCAAAAATTGAATATAAGGGTAACCGATATTCCAGAGGAACACATGATTGATCTCTTCATAGGCACTTTAAAGGATAACATCCAACATGAAGTTCGCGTTCTGGAACCTGATTCATTGGAGAAGGCATTCAGGTTGGCAAGAAAAGTTGAATGTAAAGTTATGGCAACAAGGAAGCCTACCACTCAATTCTATAAAGAAGGAAGTGTTGCTATGCCTAGATTTCCACAACCTACAAGGTTGACACCACAACAATTGGAAGAAAAAAGAGCAAAAGGGCTTTGCTACAGTTGTGATAGCAAATACACTAAAGGTCATAAGTGTGTCGAGAAGAAATTATTTTACATAGATTGTGAAGAGGAAGAAGAAAATGAACAAGAAGAGGATATACACCAGGAACCAACCCTAGAAGAGGAAGAAATGAATCCGACCATATCGTGTAATGTACTGGCAGGAATTACCACTCCTCAAACTCTCAAGATACAAGGACAAATCAAGAAGAAAAAGGTAATAGTGTTGATTGATTCAGGTAGCACCCATAATTTTATTCATCGTAAGGTAGCCAAGGAATTAAATTGTTTCCTATACCCAGCACCAGAATGTCAAGTGATGGTTGCAAATGGAGGAACTATAAATTGCTCGGGAAAATGCAATAGCATCAAGCTAACCATGGGGGAATATGTGTTGACTAGTCCAATGCTTTCCATTCCTATGGGAGGTGCTGATGTTGTACTAGGAGTACAATGGTTACAATCTTTGGGGACGGTAGCTTTTAATTTTCAAGAACTTTTCTTGAATTTTTTTTCAGAAGGAAAGGAAGTCGAATTACGGGGTATTGAAGGGAAGTCAGGAAGGATAATAAGCTCTAATGTCATGACAAAGCTTCTAAAGAAAGAACAACGAGGCGTAATTGCACAATTATGCTCACTAGATGTTCCGACATCAAAATCATCTATTTCGGCAGATCTCCAACAAGTCTTGGACAATCATTCCAAGGTGTTTGAAACTCCCAAAGGACTCCCACCTATTCGTGATCATGATCATGCTATTCATTTGATTCCCAGAAGTGTTCCTCCAAACATCAGGCCTTATAGATATCCTTATGTCCAAAAGAGCGAAATTGAACGTATGATTGCAGAAATGTTAGAGGCGGGTATAATTCAACCTAGTCAAAGTTATTTCTCTTCTCCCGTAGTATTGGTACACAAGAAGGATGGATCATGGAAAATGTGTCCGGATTATAGGGAGCTCAATAAGCTCACCATTAAAGATAAATTTCCCATTCCTGTGATTGATGAATTATTGGATGAATTACATGGAGCAATTTATTTTACCAAGTTGGATATTCGTTCAGGATATCATCAAATTAGAATGAAGACCGAAGATATTCCAAAAACAGCATTTCGAACTCATGAAGGTCATTATGAATTTTTGGTCATGCCTTTTGGCCTTACCAATGAACCTTCTACATTTCAAGGGTTGATGAATTCCATTTTCAAACCCTTCCTTAGAAAATTTGTGCTAGTATTTTTTGATGATATACTAATCTACAACAGGTCTTGGAAGGATCATGTTGAACATGTTGACAGGGTGCTCAAACTATTGTGGGAGAAACAATTATATGCAAAAACATCTAAATGTTTCTTTGGAGTACAAGAGGTGGAATATATGGGTCATATTATATCTCACGAGGGTGTTAAAGTAGACCCTAACAAAATTAAAGCCATTAAGGAATGGAAATTTCCCAAGACAATAAAGCAGTTGCGAGGATTTATCAGGTTAACAGGCTATTATCGCAAGTTTGTTAAAAATTATGGGAGAATAGCATCACCTCTAACAACATTATTGAAGAAAGATGCATTTTCATGGACTCCTAAAGCAACTAAGGCCTTTGAACATCTTAAGAGGCAATGTGCCTAGCACCGGTCTTAGCTACGCCACACTTCACAAAAACCTTTATTGTGGAATGCGATGCCTCAGGAAATGGAATTGGTGCAGTTTTAATGCAGGAAGGAAGACCCATTGCTTTTGAAATTCGTCCAATCAAAGGAAAGTATTTACAGAAACCTATTTATGAGAAGGAAATGTTAGCAATACTACATGCACTAAAGAAATGGCGAACTTACTTAATGGGAAGACACTTCAAGGTAAAAACTGATCATGATAGTCTTAAACACTTTTTGGAACAAAGACTATCGTCAGAAGAACAACAAAAATGGGTCACAAAGATGTTGGGTTACGACTTTGAAATAATCTACAAAAAAGGAAAGCTGAATGTTGTTGCAGATGCACTCTCAAAAAAGAATGAAGAGGTGGAAGCATTGCTTTGTGCCATTTCTATTATCCAACCACATTGGATAACTGAAGCAAGAGATGAATGGAAGAAGGACAAAGATGTATGGATACTCATTCAAAAGTTGCAGCAAGATCCTAGTACATCTGATACATTTAGTTGGAAAAATGATTCCTTATGGTACAAAGATCGCTTATATCTTTGTAAGAACTCCCAACTAAAACAAAAGATTCTTTTGGAATTGCACACTTCTCCTTTAGGAGGACACTCAGGATTTTTAAAAACTTACCACAGGGTGAAGAAAGATTTTTTTTTGGGATGGCCTTAAATCTGATATTCAAAAGTTTGTGGCGGAATGTTTGGTTTGCCAGCAGAATAAAGTGGAGACAATTAAGACCCCGGGACTTCTACAACCTTTATCCATTCCAAATCAACGTTGGGAGGAGATTTCAATGGATTTTATCACAGGTTTACCTAAGTCCGAAGGAAAGAGTGTCATCATGGTGGTAGTTGATAGACTTACCAAGTATGCACACTTTTGTGCATTATCTCATCCATTTAAAGCAAGTACAGTTGCTACTACGTTTATGGACAGAATTCAAAAGCTACATGGAAGCCCAAGGGTTATCGTGAGTGACAGAGATCCCATTTTTACTGGAAATTTTTGGACAGAGTTATTTTCTTGTTTGGGTACTCAATTAGCTCATAGCTCATCTTATCATCCTCAATCTGATGGTCAAACTGAGATAGTAAATAAATGTTTGGAAGGATATCTTCGTTTTTTTGTATTTGATAAACAAACACAATGGGTCAAGTGGTTACCTCTCGCTGAATGGTGGTATAACACTTCCTTCCATACTGCAGCAAAAATGACCCCATTTATGGCACTTTATGGATATCATCCACCATCGATCACATCATCTTTAATGGAAAATTTGAAGGTTCAAGCAGTGGAAGATCACATCGAGCATCAGGAAGAAGTTCTCCAACTCTTAAAGGATAACCTAAATTTGGCACAAAATCGAATGAAACAACAGGCAGATCAACATCGCAGCAAGAGAAGTTTTGATGTAGGAGATTGGGTATTTTTACGGCTACAACCATATAAACAAATGTCCCTCAAGCAAGCTAAGAAGGATAAGAAATTATCGCCAAAGTACTATGGTCCTTACAAGGTGTTGCAAAAGATTGGTACTATGGCATACAAATTGGAGCTTCCTGCTTCTTCGCGAGTACATCCAGTTTTCCATGTTTCATGCTTAAAGAAGGTTATAGGTGAAAATCTTCCAGTTCAAACAATATTGCCAGAACTTGATGAGGAAGGAAAATCATATTGGAACCTGAAGCGGTCATGGAAACAAGAACTCGACAGCTACGGAATCGATCAATTTCAGAGTATCTCATCAAGTGGAAGAACTTACCCACTGAAGATTCTACATGGGAGGATGAGAATTTTATACAAAAGCACCTAGAGCTACTCAAGCGTTGAGGACAACACTTTTTTTGAAGGAGAGGGGCATGTTAGGTCCCTATATTACTAGTATAGTCCCTTATTATTGTTAGTGTAACCCCCTTATTGTTATTATTGTACCCTTGTAACCCCCATTTTGTTATTATTGTGCCCTTAGATTATTATTGTTAGGTCGGCTAGGACTACATTGTGGCCCACTAGGATTACATTATGGCCCCATGGACTCCTATATATAGAAAGGAGGTTTTGTAAATTGTATCATCCAAGAATTGTTCATTTATGTAATGTATTGGAGGTTTCCCCCTTGAAGTGGCTCATTTCTAAGGCGTTGATATCTCTTTTCTTCCCTTTTTGGAGCTGGTTACACAACAGCCCCAAACTTCAATGACTGTGTGCTTGAAATCTAACCAAAAATAACATGATATATATAATATGATTGTGACCTAGTTCCCGATCCATTATCTTCAACAGTGGCAGTGCTTCAAAAGCCTATCATTCACTGGTCCTCCAGGGAAATATTGGCCATCCATCTCCGAGAGAAAGAAAGCATTTTGTCCTCTCTATGCTGAAATCTTGTATGGTCCTTTCCACAGGTTGTCGAACTTACCATGCTTCCCTTTGTCCTCTTTTCGTGCATCCCATCTCAACACTACATCTTCCAACTAATTTTTTTTTGCTTTGGCTTTACGGTCATAGATTTTAATTATATTTTTCTGCAATAGAATAATGTTCTATGACACTTCCTCCCTTGTTTGCTAAAGGTGGATCATTTGATTGATCCTTCGCTGATTATCGTCCTCTTCGTTGCCAGCCTCTTGCAATAGTCTCATGACTGGAAATGTAAGTGACGTGGGAAAAACAACATCAGTACCATAAACCAATTCAAACAGTGACATACCTATGGATTTCTTGATGCTGACTCTATCTACCCATAATGCATTGATGAGATTTTGATGCCAGTTCCTCTTATTTGCTTCCAACATTTTCTTGATTATATTTATCAGAGATTTATTTAACGATTCTACCAGGTCATTGCCTTGTGGTTAGTATGCTATTGAATGGCCCAACACAATATTGTATTTGTCACAGAATTCCACCATTTTCTTAGATCTAAATGCTGCTGCATTATCTGTTATGATTTTATGAAGGCAACCAAAACAAGACAAGATATTTGATTCTAAAAATTGAACGATTACCATATCAGTGGCCTGCCTTGCTGGAATGGCTTCAATCCTTTTGGTGAAGTAATCGGTACCTATCAAGATCCACCTATGCTATGGCAATGACGCAAGATGGATTTCTCCTATGAAATCAAGTCCCCACTGCTGAAAGGGAGCATTTACTGAAACTGGTTTCAAAGGAAGAGGAAGCAGTTTCCTTTTCCCTTGGAAAACTTGACACTCATGGCAGCTCATCACTTCTTTATAAAAATCTGATAATAAAGTAGGCCAATAATATCCTGCTCTCAACACCTTGTTAGCTGTAGTTTTCCAAAACAAATGACCACCACAATCACCTTCGTGAAAGTCATGCATCACCTGCTGAGCCTCATCTCCAACCAAACAATTAAGCAGAATACCTCCTGGATCTTTCCAATAAAGAGCACTGTTTAAAACATAGAATTTATTAGACTTAAGTTTTAGTGATCTACCTTTGCTTCTAGACATCCCGGGAGGTGTTGAAAGATGTTGAAGAACATAAACAATGTCTCAATACCATGGGGATTGTAGAGAAATTTCTGAAACTGGAACAAGAAACCCTTCATCCTCATCCTCCGACATTGCTACTATGAGGTTTATATCTAGAGCACGCAGGTTTTATTGTTCCATTAGTTTTTCCAAGCCTTGCCCTTTGATCAGATTTGTGGGTTTGATCTCCAAATCATATTCCAACATTGTTGCTATCCACTTACCTCTTCTTCCTTCTGGATTAGTTTATATCAACACATCCTTTACTGTTGCATTAGGAACATATGCTATAGTATGTGAATGCATAATGTATCCTCTAAAGTCCTTCAATGCTTTTATAAGGGCCAATGCTTGCTTCTCAATGATATTATACCGTAAGGCAGCATCTCGAATGGTCCTACTGAAAAATGCAATGGGTTGTTCAATCTGATCTCTCTTTTGCATCAATACCGCAGCCATAGTATGCTCCTATGCAAATGAAAATATAATGAAATCTTGAGTGTAATTAGGACTAATCAAGACTGGGGCATTGGACAGAGAAAAATTTACTAGATTAAATGACTTGATAGCCTCCTCACTCCATTTGATAGTACTATACTTCTTCAACATGTTAGTCATTTCTCTTAAAGGTTTAGCCAAATTGGGTATAAATCTGCGCAAGAAGTTCATCTTACCATTGAATGACTAAATCTCCCTTTTGTTACGTGGGAGGTCTATGTGCTGAATTGCCTCCACTCTTGAAGGATCAATTTAGATACTGTCTTTAGAGATGATATGCCCCAGTAGCTTGCCTTCATCCATAGAAAATAGACTTTTCTTCGGATTGAGAGAAATCTCAAAATTCCTGCATCGCTGAAACACAACCCTCAAGTGGTGCAAACGTTCATCATCAGAACCAAAAAACACTGTTAAATCATCCAAATAAACAACCAGGAAAACATCTTTTTCATTGGAAACAGAAATGTCCATTGCTCGCTGGAAGGTGGTTCCAACGTTCTTCAGTCCAAATGGAAATTTTGGCATACTAGAAAGCTCCCCAGGGTGTTGTGAAAGCAATTTTGTCTTAGTATTTTTCATGCACCAAGATCTGATTATAGCTTGAGTAGCCATCGAGTAGTGACATCCTTGATGCTCCAACTACTCTCTGCAGAATGTGGTCCATCGTCGGAAGTGGATAGTTATCCTTTAAGGATGATTTATTCAGATTCCAGAAATCTATACACAACCTTATCTCTCATGTATTTTTATGTACCGAGACTAAATTTGAAATCCAGTTAGAAAATCTAATTAGGACAATGATACCAGCTTTATACAATCTGTTTACCTCTTTTTCAATGGATGGTAGTAGCTTTGGGTTGATTCTTCTCAGCTTCTGTCTAAATGGCTTCTGATCCGGCTTGATGGGAATAGTATGCTGAATTGTATTTTTTTCATACACCTTCAAATCTAAATAATCCCACGCAAACACGTCAGAAAATTCAGAAAGAAATTTAACATATTGTTCCTTTACCTCAGGGGACAATGCTTTTGATAAGTTCACTAGATTAGGCTTATCCGCTATTCCAAGATTAACACCTTCAACTCCTTTATCAGTAGGCACCAAGCTTGGTTTCTTTGTAACATCATCTTGATCAAAAAGCTTCTCTAAAGGTATGAGACCTCTAGGAATTACATTATCTTTTAGCTGCAATACATCCATCTGATTTTCTTTGATTTCTTGATCATCAACCTCATGATCACCTTCTATGGGAGTGTCCTTAAATTTTCCTTCACTCTGCAAAAAGCCATTGATTTCATTGTCATCCCAAAACACTTGCCCATACCTTAGAGTATCTGGAACAACAGACCGATGTTTGACATAAATTTCAAACTTGTTGCTGGAATTTATTGGGATCTTCAAATTGCTTGTAGTAGTGGCAAGAGAATCTGCAATAAGATTCTGCATTCGGGGTACTTCTGTCAAATTTTATTCAGGAAATGTCCTAAAAATGTCTAGGACTTTGTTTCCATAGACCCTCAATCGCAGATGCTTTTCTTGGTAATCTCCTTTTACCTGTTTGACTATCAATTCTGAATCTCCATATACAGAAACCCTCTTTGCATTTAGCTTCTTCATAATTTTCAAACTTGTGATAAAAGCTTCACAGTATGCTTCATTTTTAGAGCAGTCAAAGGCCAACTTGTAAGCACATACTATAACATTACTAGGAACCTTTTCAGGCTGGAAAATAAAGTTGAGCCCCAAGGATGTCCTTTTCTTTCACCAAATTTCACTTCATTCCCTTTTTCCTTTATCAATTATAGGCTTAAAAGATAAATAGGATTGATTAAAGTCACTTTAAGAATGCATACAATGACTGAATTGCTATACTTTTATGGTTTTGTTGTTGTAGTGATTTTTTACTAGACTTAGCTACAGAATGCAGCCATTCTATAGCTAGTCGCATATTCCGCAGCTATCTTTATGTTCACATAGGTTACAGGTGTCACTTAAAGGAAAAATGCATATATTTGAATTCTAGAACTCACCTACATCATTCCTTTCCCTCTACAAAGTCTGAGCAAAAATCTGCAAGTGGTTATGCACGTGGAGGAAACCAAAACTAAGAAGTAGACTTCTACCAGGACAAGGACTCTGCAGATGTTTTCAGCAAAGTACGAGGCCTCAACAGGAGTTCTAATTCGATTTTGATTGAAAAAGACACCTATCCCTATTTCTTCTCAATGACAGTTATGTATTTTTCTTATAAAAATAACTCAGTGAACCGAGAGACAACTAGCTAGTTGATGTTTTGTTGTTAAGTTGTCTAAGACTGTAATACTCTGTTTTTGAAGCGTTTTCCTTTAATGAAATAAGTACAACTTTAATGCATGATCTGAAGAAATCTTGAGGAGATTTTTGTGCCAATCCGATGGTAGAGGGCCCCTACTATCCGAAAGGCTTGTGCATATTTTTTAGATAAGTAACTTTAGCTCTATTTCGTTCTTAATTTAGACAATTTTCTGAACTTCATGTTTTATGCTTACTTACATAGAATAGTGCAGTCAATCTTGTTCTCATGAATTGTTCCAAAATATCACTAACACTGAATGAGATAGAGCTGTAGTATTTCGAAGGCTAATTGCGTATTAGTTCAGTTCTGTTCATTGCATTTCAAGTTTTATTAGCTAGTTGTATTCTAGTTCTCTTAAATTCGACTTAAAGGCCTTCATTATTTACAAACTACTCTTGTTCTTAGTCTCTTCTAACACATTATTATCATATGGACAAGAATTAGTAATATCATTTTGAGGTCTTGACTATTCTGCAATTTCTCATAATTTTACAAACAACCTTTTTTTTCAAAGCTATTCCAAGAGATCTCTAACCCTTGAATGAGGCTTAATGGTAACATTTTAAGTTGCAGAATGGGTTGATTTTAGTGTCATAAGTTAAATTAGCATAGGTTTCCTTACTATGTTGCAGATAATATTTTCTCAATGTGTTCCAACAAATTTCTAACCATGGATAAGATTTTCTCTGTGATATTGTAAGTTGTTGTTTACTTAGAAGAACCTCATGGCATAAAACTTATCCTTTTCTCAAGTTGTTCCAACATACCTTTAATGAAAGGAATTGGACTGAGTTAATGTTATGAGTTACTTTCCTTTTCAAGATTTGCAATTGGTGAATTAGCACTTTCTGTTCTTAGGTGCCTTACATAGTTTAGAGTAGACTTTGCTCTGTTTTAGTGGGACCAATAACTTCTCTTTGCCAACAATTTAGTTCTTTTCCTCTTAGCAAAAAAACACAAAACCAAAAACACTAGAAAAACACTAAACACAACGAATTAGGAAGAAGATACCTAGGCACATATAGTGCACTTCACTTCAACAGTTTACTAGCCCTGGTTGACAATTAATGACATCAATTTAGGAGCACTAAGTTGAGCAGACATTTTGGCGCCGTTGCTGGGGAAGTGTAACTAGGTAGCCTTGTTTCTTACCTCCCAAAAAAAATGATATGCGTAGAGAAAGAGACTCAAGGGGTAGATTCATAAGAAGTAGAAGCTTGATTCCTAGAACACCTCTTGTTCCACCAAGATGAAGAGGCAGCACACCTCCAACTCAAACCCACATCCCATCCTATACTAATCACAGACTTCTAGAAGGGTTAAGTTCAGATATTCCATCACAGAGACCTTCCACCTCATCCACTGAACCTGTCTTAGAAGAAGATTCAAGGACCC
Source organism: Pinus albicaulis (assembly GCA_034641835.2). Lineage (NCBI taxonomy): Eukaryota > Viridiplantae > Streptophyta > Pinopsida > Pinales > Pinaceae > Pinus > Pinus albicaulis. Next base: position 1,194,634,024 of record CM076581.1, on the reverse strand, counting down.
CTATTAGAGACATAACGTTTCCACTTCCATAGAAGAATCAACTATGGTAGAAGAAGGGGGAGGAGGAGTCTTTAATGGAGAACATACACTATTTGGAGGGGGTAGAGGTAGAGGTAGAGGAGGAGGTATAGGTACTGAAGGAGAAGGAGGTAGAGGTGAAGAAGGAGGCAGGGAAAGAGGTAGGAGGGAAATGGGAAGCTCTTTTGGGTTTCCTATAGTAGATGAAGAAACCAATGCAACTATGAAAAACATTTCGCCCTCTGTCCTTCCAAACTTCTATGGACTCAAAATTCAAGATCCTAAAACCTTTCTATTTTAATTTGAAGTCCTATGTGGAACCTATGATTACTTACAAGATGCCCAAAAACTTAAACTATTCCCTTCAACATTGAAAGGATCAGCATTAAAATGGTTTATGAGTTTGATCAACAGTTCTATTAGGACATGGGAAGACTTGAAACAGGCATTTCTAGAGAGGTATTTGGATTACTGTATGCTAGTGAACCATAAGGAGGAAGTGTTTAAAATGTTACAAACAGAGGATGAAAATTTGGAAGATTTGTTGGAGAGGTTTAACTATAACATCAAGAGAGCAAAAATGGAAAACTTAGACCAAGATACTTTGAAAGCTCTCCTGTTGAACACAATTAGGGATGAATGGTTAGATATCCTTAATATGATGGGAAAAGGGGATATATCTCAGCTCACATTACCTGAAATAACTGAATTATCTATCAACCTTTCAAGAGGGAAATCTAAAACTGTAAAAGGACCAAGAGACCCTGCTCTTACAAGGGCAGGTAAGTCTGCTTCTGATACAGTAAGTAGGGTAGATATAGGACATATGCTTCATGAATTCAAATCTGACATTTTAGGGAGTCTTAGTGAGCAAATATACACCCTTAAGTTACAAAACAAGAAAAAAGCTGAATCTGATGCCTTAGCAATCTTTTGTCCCAAATGTAGAAAGAAGCATGCCTTGAGAGAGTTCCATTTGGATGAAAAAGTAGTAGAGACTTGTGCAATTTGTTCAGAAAAACATGAGACCAAGAGTTGTCCTTCACTTCATGGTCTTAAAGTTGTCTTTCAAGAAGAAACCCCTAAAAATTCCACATAATCTCTCAATTTTGTCTCTAGAAGGCCTTGGCAAGGACCTCAAACACAAGGATTCCATGATCAACTGTATAATCAACCCCCACCAAATTGGAATTCTTGGCAGCAACCTTGGCCCCAATTTCAAAATCAATATCAAACTTGGGCACAAGGAGCACAAAATCCCTATGGAAGATACTCTCAGTACTATCAATATCCACCATCCTATCCACCATATCCACATTTCCTTCCTTAACAAAATCCTCAACAAAATCCTCAAAATCCACCACTTCCATTACCATTTCCTCAGAAAACAAATCAGTTACCTGCCCAACCCATACCAAACCCCAACAATAAAAATCCTCAGAATACATACATGATAGAAGGCCAATAGTTTCCAACCTATTTTATTACTCCCTTAGACCTTAATGATGTTCAACTTAGGCGTGGAAAAATACTTGAAAAGAAGAAACCTTCTGTAATCATACAAGAGCAAAACAATTCTGAGGAATATTCTCTACGGGTAAATAAAAGTCTTGAAGAGAACACATCTTTTCAAGCTCCAAACATTGAAAAATCAAAACAAAAAGAACCAATAATTTCAACTCCTATATTATAGCAGCCATCAACATCCACCTCTACACCTCCCTTTCCAGAAAGATTACAAATTCATAGGGGTGTATAAAAACGAATTATGGTGCCTAATTATGATTTCCTAGATGAGCTAAGGAATGTTTGTATTAAGATCCCATTATTACAAGCTATCAAGGAAATTCCAATCTTAGCAAAAACAATAAAGGAGTTGAGCATGAAAAAAACAGGATAAAGAATCAAAGAGATAAATAAAATTCAACTGGTAGGAAAAATAGCAGATATCATGATGGGTAATATTTCCATTCCAAAGTATCTAGACCCAGGAAATCTAGTTGTTAAAATACACATCAATGGAACTGGGATCCAAAAAACACTTATTGATTTAGGAGTAGCAATGAATATCATGAGTAGAAAAATCATGGATAAACTAAAGCTTCCTAATCTTCTTTTTACACACACAGTAATACAATTAGCAGACAGATCTGTGATCAAACCTGATGGAGCAATAGAAGACATTCCAGTGTCCTTAGATTCATGGGAGTATCCTGTGGATTTTATGATCCTAACTCCTAAGAATAATCTAGGAGGACATCCTATTATATTAGGAAGACCTTGGTTAGCTACAGCTGATGCTTTCATTAGCTATATATCCGGTGATATGTACATCTCTGATGGTAGTTCAACCAAGAAATTTTCTTTGTGTCCTCCAACAAAAACAATTACAAAATTAGATGATACTCAATGGATTGAGGATGAAGAAAACATACAATCTCTCTTCACAATTTCATAAATTAGTGAAGATAGCCAGATTCTGAATATACCTTAGAAAATTTTGAATCCCCTTCAGAATAAAAACATGAAAAATTTCAAGAAGAATCTAACATTGAGTTTTTATCATCAAGACAGATGTCTCTTTATTCCATGGATAAATTTGGCAGCTCTACAATTGAGATATTTCCAGGTAAAAATTTAAACATAAACAAGAACCTAGAGAAATCTCAACAAGAAAAGCTAGTCAAGATATTACAGAGACATTCTTCTGCATATGCATGGGAGTACATTGATATGAAAGGGATAAGCCCTAAGACTTGCACTCATCACATATACATAGAGGAAAATTGTAAACCAATAAGATAGCCTCAGAGACAGATGAATCCAAATCTTAGGGAGATTGTTAAAGAAGAATTGCAGAAATTGTTAAATGTCAACTTTATTTATCCCATTTTAGATAGTTAGTGGGTTTCTCCTTTGGTAATTGTGCCAAAGAAAAATGGTAAATGGAGGGTATGTATTGACTACCGGGAATTAATCAAAGCTACTCTTAAAGATCATTTCCCCCTACCTTTCATAGATCAGGTGTTAGATACATTAGCTGGAAAAAAGTACCTCTCATTTTTAGATGGGTTTAGTGGTTATAACCAAATTCAAGTAGCACTCGAAGATCAAGACAAAACCACATTTACCTGTCCTTGGGGTACCTATGCTTACCGAGTATTGCCATTTGGACTATGCAATGCACCTGCAACATTTCAAACGGTTGTACTAGGAATCTTTTCAGATCTAATACATGATTGTGTAGAGGTATATATGGATGATTTCATAGTCTATGGAAACACATTTGAAGAAGCCTTAGCAAACTTGGAAATTTTTTTAAAAATATGTAAAGAAGAAAATATTTAACTAAGTCATGAGAAGTGTTTTATGATGTTTACTGAAGAAATTGTTTTCAGGCATCAAATTTCAGGGGATGGGATTAGAGTTGATGAGTCAAAATTTGAAGTCATCTCTAACTTATCTATTCCAAGCTTTCAAAAATATGTTAGGAGTTTTCTAGGATTTACATGATATTATCGAAGGTTTATAGAAAACTTCACCAAGATAGCATCTCCACTTTTCAAACTACTTACCAAGGACTTTGAATTCAAGTGGAATCATGATTGCCAGTTACCCTTTGAGACCTTGAAAACAAAAATCTTTGAAGCACCTATTTTAAGGGGACCTAACTGGAAATTACCTTTTCATATTTCAACAGATGCCTCAGATACAGCTTTAGGAGTAGTATTGGGACAAAAAGACCTGATTCCTTATGCCATCTACTATACAAGTTAAAATTTGACTCCTTCAGAGTTAAATTATACTATAACTGAAAAAGAGTTCTTAGTTGTTGTTCATGCCATAAATAAATTCAGACACTATATAACAGGCTATGAAACTTTTATTCACACATATCACTATGCAATTAAATATCTAATGAACAAATCAATTACTAATGGCAGAGTCATAAGATGGTTATTTCTTTTATAGGAATTCAACATTACCATTCTAGATAGGCCTAGAAAAAAAATACAGTAGCTGATTTCCTATCTAGACTCCAAAACATTAAAGACAACACTCCAGTTGAAGATCATTTCCCTGATGAATATCTTTTTGCAATTTCTACTCAAACTCCTTGGTTTCCTGACATTGCTAATTTTTTAGTTTCAGGGAAATTTCCTTCAATAATGAATGCAAGAGACAAAAGAAATATCATTTGTGACAGTGCAAAATATTCATGGGTTGCTAATGAGTTATAAAAAACAAGTCCAGACTTGATGATTAGGAGATGTGTTCGAGAAGATGAGATGCCTGAGATTCTCAAGGCATGTCATGATGAACCTTGTGGCGGACAATTTGTTGAGAAAAGGACAACTTATAAGGTCCTTCATTTAGGATATTATTGGTCGTCCCTTTTTAAAGATGCTAAAGAGTATGTCAAAAGGTGTAACAGTTGCCAAAGGGTAGGGAAACCTTCTCCTTCACGTGAGATGCCATTGTAGCCTCAGGTACATATTGAACCTTTTGAGAAATGGGCTTTAGATTTTGTAGGACCTATTAGTCCTCCATCAAGACAAAAGAAATATATATTAGTTTGCATTGATTATGTTACCAAATGGGTAGAGGCCAAGCCATTACTTTCTGCTACTGAAGCATCTATAGTTAATTTTATTTTTGAGGATATTTTTACTCGTTTTGGTGTCCCAAGAGAAATTGTTACAGATCAAGAAGCTCAATTCACATCAAGGCTAATGGAAAAAATGATGGAGAGGTACAAAATCAGACACAAAAAATCTACTCCCTATCATCCACAAGTAAATGGTCAAGTGAAATCTACTAATAAGGTCATTGAATGGATCCTAACAAAGACTGTTCATTTACATAGAAGAGATTGGGCAGACATGCTTCCTGAAGCCTTGTGGGCCTATAGAACTACATGGAGAAGCAAAATAGGTCATACTCCTTATGAACTTGTTTATGGAAAACAAGTCTTGTTTCCCATAGAGTTTCATATTCAAACTTTTAAAATGGCAGTCCAACTAGGACTTGATCTAACAAAAGCACAAAAGCATAGATTGGAGAAGATTAATGAATTGGATGAGATCAAACAAGATGCATTCCAGAGAAAAAATATAGTGCAATAGAAAACGACTAGATGGCATGATAAGTACATTAAGGAAAACAAATTCAAAGAAGGTGACTGGGCCCTCTTGTTTGATTCAAAGTTCAAATATTTTCAAGGTAAATTCCAAACACATTGGCTTGGGCCATATGAAATTGTGAAATTTTTTGACAATGGAGCAATAAAAATCAGGAAAATAGATGAAGAGAAGGTCACTTTTCTTATAAATGGTCATAGATTGAAGTTGTATCATAAGCCACTTTCAAGAGAAGAATTTGTCAAGAGATTCCAGGAGAAAAGTGATGTGAAGTTAATGAAGAAGAATCCTTCTTCTTCATCAACTTAATTGAATTTTCTGAATTCAGATGCATGAAAAAAAAAAGTTATAAACATGAAAAATAATCATTGATTAGCATGTTTATATAGAAAAGATAAAGTGAAAATCAAAATCCTTCTGACACTTTAGCTTTTCAAATTTGTTCTTTTCCTGCAAGCAGTTATCACAAAATCATAAGTTGCATGCCACTTTTCATATTTCATTCCACTTTACATTTACGATCCATTTCATTCCATTATATTTCACTTCACTCATGCTCCATTCCACCATATTTCATGATCCATTTTATTTCATTTCATACTACACTCCATCCATGTTTCAAATCATTTCATTACATGTTTCAAAGATTCTACAGTTATATTTTGCAACCAGACATTCTACAGCGAGCCAGACATTCTGCAGCCAGCCAGACATTCTGAAGCTAGACATTCTGCAGCCAGCCAGACATTCTGCAGCCAGATATCCTGTAGGCAACTATCCAGCAAATACTTGTTTAGCAAAAAATTGATCCTGCACACCTATGTCAATAAGAAAAATTAAAGGGATTATGAAGACTGAAAGATCGATGATTTTCAAAGGAAGACAAAGCATATTAAAAACCACAAAAATCAAAATAAGGGCTAAGGTAACTTGTGAAATTATTATGATAACATATTATGAAAGTTATAGTATGGTTAAGTTATATGTATGTTTCATATAAAGCTATTTTGATTATTCGTATTGATCAGGTCTATCAAGCCTATCATAAAATTCATGGACAAATCCCTTCCATTCCACCATATCAAATCATCATTTATTAAAAACTAATGGTTAGTACTTGAAGTGACCTATTAGGTCACGTCACTAACCCGAAGTATTCAGTGATGATTTTGAGATTCTCACGAGATTTTTCCACGGTCTTTCACTCCATGATAGCTCTCAAACTCATTTATTCGTGTAATTTACCCTCACCGTATTTCACTCATTCCATAATCACTTCATGTAATTTTTCCGTAGCCAATTCCTATTTGCAAAACAACGAAGTCATCTTTGGGGTGAAAACAACCTTCTACAGCCATTTTTACCATGAATAGGAGAGCATTTATAGAGCAGTAAATTGAAGATTGAGAAAAGAAACCATGGGACTCATTGTAATATCCCCACAGATTAGAGAAATGTTACAGTAGGTGGGGTGGATACAGTTTTTGGAAAAGTTCAATGGATTCCATAAGGAGGTTACCAAGACATTTTCCCAGTCCTTCAACGGGTCAGAAGTTGAAATAGGTGATGTCAAGTTCACTATCACAGAATCCTTCATTGTAGAAGCAGCAGAATTACCAAGGCAAGGTGAATGATGGTTCAAAAACAAGGAATTTCACAATGAGGCATGGAGGCAGATGCTCAAAACACTAGGTATGGATATCTAAATTTTCAAGAAAGGCATTCGTAGTTTAGCCTTAAAGAATAAGTGGCAAAATATGTTGTTAATTCTGCAAAAGTTTATAACTTGTGAAGGAAGGTTTGGCACCCTATATGTTTATCATATTCGGCTTATGATGCATTTCCTAGATGAAGAAATCAATTTACCCTTTTTCTTACTCCATAGCCTAAAGAGGATGGCTTATAATGTACAAAAAAGGGTTCAATTCTTAGAAACCACCTTGTATCACCATGTCCTAGTTAAAATCCTAATTGAGCATCATTTTAGAAAGGTGGGAGACAATTGGGATGAGTTCCTCTTGAGAAATCACTTTGAAGAACCTAAAGAAACTCCATCTGAAGATAAACTTGCAAGAAGAAGCAGGAGAGGAAAAAATTCCAAATCTGTTGAAATTAAAACTGGTAAATCCATACAAGAAGACAGTGAGGAGATTATCTCTGAAAAATTGGCTGAAATTAAGAAACAACTTAAAAAGGAGCAGATAATAAGAAAGTATGCCAAGGAGAGAGGTGAGGGACCATCTAAACTAAGACGAAGCCATAGGATTAGAGGCATATTAAAGAAAACAGGGATTAAACAAATGGGTATCATAGATATTAAGGATGAAGAGACACCAACTAATAGATTTCATGAGTACTAGTATGAAGAGGATTTTGATAGAGGAACTCCGTAGGTAGACCCAACACAACAACAAATCTATAATTATGTTGTGTCATTGGAAAAGAGAGCCTCAGAAAACAAAGGAAGAAATCTTAGCCCACAAAAGTCTTCCATTGAAGTGCTGAGGAGGAATAAATATGAACTCGAAGTACTAAGGGAACAAGTCAAGCTGAAAAGTAACATGAACACAACTCTCTCTCTACAAATGGAAAAATTGTACAAGGCTAGTGAGAAGGTGAAGAAGAAAAATAAAAAGTTGAGCAGGGCACTTATAAACCTGAGGTTAAAATTGGTCATAAGGAAGCCTAGGATGCCACTGAACATCAAGCAAAGCAGAAAAATGAAGTTATATGTCCTAGCAGAATTTTCAGAATACATGGATTAATTACATGAGGACATGCAAAAGCTTTGCAGTGGGGGTATGTTGAGCCCCAAAGATGTCCTTTTCTTTCACCAAATTTCACTTCATTCCCTTTTTCCTTTATCAATTATAGGCTTAAAAGATCAATAGGATTGATTAAAGTCACTTTAAGAATGCATACAATGACTGAATTACTATACTTTTATGGTTTTGTTGTTGTAGTGATTTTTGGCTAGACTTAGCTACAAAATGTAGCCATTCTAAAGCTAGTCGCATATTTCGCAGCTATCTTTATGTTCACACAGGTTATATGTGTCACTTAAAGGAAAAATGCATATGGTTGAATTCTGGAACTCACCTACATCATTCCTTGCCCTCTACGAAGTCTGAGCAAAAATATACAAGTGGTTATGCATGTGGAGGAAACCAAAACTAAGAAGTAGAATTCTACCAGGACAAGGACTTTGCAGATGTCTTCAGCAAAGTACGAGGCCTCAACAGGAGTTCTAATTTGATTTTGATTGAAAAATACACCTATCCCTATTTCTTCTCAATGAAAAATATGTAATTTTCTTATAAAAATAACTCGGTGAAACGAGAGACAACTAGCTAGTTGATGTTTTGTTGCTAAGTAGTCCAAGACTGTAATACTCTGTTTTTGAAGCGTTTTCCTTTAATGAAAGAAGTAAAAATTTAATGCATGATCTGAAGAAATATTGAGGAGATTCATGTGCCAATCCGATGGTAGAGGGCCCCTACTGTCCGAAAGGCTTGTGCATATTTTTTAGATAAGTAACTTTAGCTCTGTTTCGTTCTTAATTTAGGCAATTTTTTGAACTTCATGTTTCATGCTTACTTACATCGAATAGTGCAGTCAACATTGTTCTCATGAATTTTTCCAAAATATCACTAACACTGAATGAGATAGAGCTGTAGTATTTCGAAGGCTAATTGTGTATTAGTTCAGTTCTTTTCATTTCATTTCAAGTTTTATTAGCTAGTTGTATTCTAGTTTTGTTAAATTCGACTTAAAGGCCTTCATTATTTACAAACTGCTCTTGTTCTTAGTCTCTTCTAACACATTATTATCATATGGACAAGAATTAGTAATATCATTTTGAGGTCTTGACTGTTCTGCAATTTCTCATAATTTTACCAACAACCTTTTTTTTCAAAGCTATTCCAAGAGATCTATAACCCTTGAGTGAGGCTTAATAGTAACATTTTGAGTTGCAGAATGGGTTGATTTTAGTGTCATAAGTTAAATTAGCATAGGTTTCCTTACTATGTTGGAGATAATATTTTCTCAACGTGTTCCAACAAATTGCTAACCATGGATAAGATTTTCTTTATGATATTGTAAGTTTTTTTTTTACTTAAAAGAACCTCATGGCATCAAACTTATCCTTTTCTCAAGTTATTCGAACATACCTCTAATGAAATGAATTGGACTGAGTTAATGTTATGAGTTACTTTCCTTGTCAAGCTTTGCAATTGATGAATTAGCATTTTCTGTTCTTAGGTGCCATACATAGTTTAGAGTAGATTTTTCTTTGTTTTAGTGTGACGAATAACTTCTCTTTGCCAACAATTTAGTTCTTTTCCTCTTAGCACAAAAATAAAAAACCAAAAACACTAGAAAAACACTAAACACAACAAAGTAGGAAGAAGATACCTAGGCACATATAGTGCACTTCACTTCAACAGTTTACTAGCCTTGGTTGACAATTAATGACATCAATTTAGGAACATTAAGTTGAGCAGACAAATAGGGCTCCGAATCCATATTCCTATACCAACACCGTCCTTACCAAGAGCTCCATCAAATTCCATGCTCCAAAGGCCTTATTCTTCTTCTTCTAGAAGCTGAAATTTTGTTTCTTTCTCCACTTTATCTTGACTAATTTATGCATCTTTCTGCTGCTCACGGTCCTTTCGCTGCTGGCAGGCAGGAAGCTCATAAATGCTTGTTGCTTTATCCTTTTCTTGTCTAAGGACTTCCCTAAATTTTTTTGAAATTTCAAGTACCTCATCTACTTCTACCAGCTGAACATTTTCATCATTCAGACCACCATCTGAATATAATACAAATGACTCTAAATCTGTGTGGACTGCATTAATGGGATGATTAACTGGCTTCTCTTTGCTAGTGATAATGTATTTAATTTTCTTCTCCTTATATAATTTTCTCAACTGATCGAACACGGGAATGGTGGCATAAGAGAAGTCAAGTTGAATGGTTCATTTTAGTTTTGCACCACATGACCTAGACAAAAGCATTCCAAACCGTGGTGGAACATCGACAACAACTACATCCATCAAAACATTCTTGGATGGGATTTGATCTAAAGACACTACCAAGTCTCTGATAATACCAATACAATGGACCCTACCGGAGTCAAAGGAATACAAATTATGATATTTGCGGGTAATATCAAGACCTAATTTCTCCATAATGGCTTTAGGCATCAATTTGTGCAAGGCTTCAGAGTCTAACATAGCATTATGTAAAATGAACTCATGCAATCTGAGACTCAGGTAGAAGGGAGGGACTTCACTCTATTCAGACTGACCTTCTATGGTTGGGAAAAAAATGAGTTTGAGATAATCGTCTTCAACATTGACCATATCTGATACAGAGTCTATTTGCAAAATCCTAGACACTTGATGTTTATAAGTACTATTTTTAACCAACTCAGTCAAGGGCATGGACACCTTCAGCTTAGCAGTTTCATTTTCCAAATTAAAATATGGAAGTTTTTCTACCTCTTTGATGGGAGGATATTCTTTCTCTACTTGCTCCTATGCTGTGCTATGCTGGTTATTTTCATTTTCAATGTTGGTCGTTGAGGATGCCTTGTTGGGAGAGGGATCAGTAGGCTCTTTCCCTTTCCTTTGAGTGTTTGAAGAATCATTTTTTGGTTGCAACTCTTTCCTTTTCTGAATAGGATTGATCGGCACATCTCTACTCCTCAAAGAATACTGTTTCTGTTGCGTTGATAATGCGTTCGTTTATCCTCTTTGATAATCATCGGACTCTTCCTCTAACACTAGATCGTTGGCCAATATGAAATCTTCGTCTTTTCGAATGTCTGCAATCACTGTATATTCTTCATCTTCTGCGAGAAATATTGGTGCACCATCGGCAGTGAAAAAGTGGTTGGCTTCAACTACAGGATCATCATCATCATCTGTTTCCATTCCTTGAACATAATTTTTCCGCAATGGAGTTTTGATCTACTACTGTGGCATTGCTTGGTCCTGTGCTTTCTGTTCCCTTTGTTTAATTCTGAATTGTGGCTGCTAATGTCCTTTAAAATTTGGATTCCTGGTTTGTGCTTCAGGTCTATCTGAAATAGTCAATCGATCAACCATCTTCTCCACTATTCAGATCAAAGTATCCATCTTACTATTTGAAGGAGAGGCTTCTTCTTTTACATTCACCCTCTTTTTAGCTTTTTCCCAAGCTCTTCTGGCCAGTAAATTTTCTTCTACACTCACAACTATCTTCTGCATGTCTTCAAGTGTGGTAGGATCTCGTTCTCATAGCTGATATGCCATATCAGCATCGAAACCATTTGGAAATTTGAGCAAATCTAACCCCATGGGGGGTTTTAGTTTGGTCGGAATAGCATTATACAAAGCATTAAATCTCACACAATAATCCTATACAGTTTCATCTACATTCCTTTTAATATTTTCATATTCAGACAAGATTTGGAGTGGGTTTTTCTTTACCTCCCACCGATCTAAGAATTGTCTATGTAACTCTTGCAAAGTGTGGACAGATCCTGTTGGCAAGGCTCAGAACCACTTTCTAACTTCACCTCCAAAGCTTTGGATAAACAATATTGTGGTCATGTTTTCTGCCTCTACCTCATGAAGGTCAAAGAAGTCATTCATCTTATCAACATGCTGCTAGGCTAGGATGCTTTGAGTGGCATCAAAGATAGGTATCTTACTTTGGTAATCAGTAGGCATATCATTCAGATTATGAGGTAAAACGAGGGGTGCATACCAGGAAACCATGACTCGAGGTGGATTAATAATAGTGTTTGTGATACTAGGATTCAAGGGAGGTGTTGATGGAGGAGTCGGAAGTTGAGAACTTACTTCTAAAACTGATGGGAATGCTGATGAATTAAGGGGAGGAAATGGTGTTTTAGATAACTCTGAAGGGTCAGGGATATTGGTTATAGTGATAGATGTCTGAGGGGAATTCAGAATATAATCATCAATTGATATTTTTTCCCTTTGAACTTCAAGATCCACAAGAAATTCTGGATCTAAAACTGTTTCATCAAGTGCAGTCTCAGATTTATTTCTGAACAAAGAAAGCTCAAAACACTCATCAAAAGAGAGGTCTTCTACAAACAACCACTCATTGGGCCAAGTATGGGATATGAAAATGGGTCTAGGACTTAGTGATCCTTCTTGCCTTCTGACTATCCTTGCAATGAGATGAGGATTTTCAATCATAGGGGAAGGATTTGGATCTGGATTAGCCCTGGTGTATCTCCTTGAAGTTAGTGTGATCAAATTTCTACTTTACAATGTTTTATTTCAGCCTAGAAAACTATGAATCTCATCATCCAGAGTCGAAGAATTTATATGGAAGATATTACTGGGGTGATCAGTCCTTTATGCTAAACTCCCCAGTATAGTCGCCAGAAATTTTAGCACCTAATCTGGACCTTAGGCTAAAGGAAGGAAAATCAGGGTAACCTCAAACCACACTCAGCCTTGTAGCTAGCCCTACAAGGTCAAGAGAGGGCTCTCTCCGTGAAAGATCTTCAAAAAAGGTATAACAAGAAAACTGATTTTAGGCTAGGTATAATAATTGGAAATGTTTTTATAAATTCTCAGGGTTGTATGGAGCAGATGGGGCATCTTGAATCTGGGGAATTAAATCAGAGATACAAAGTATTCTATGGGGCAAGGTAGGCAAGGATTGTAACAGCTTGGTTTAAATAATGATGAGATGATTAAGACTGGTGAGGAGCTTAAAAGGGCATAGGAGATGGATCCTTTTCAAACAACAGAAAACATAGAGTGTTGAATGATTTCCCAAGGCATAACATTATACAGTTGATTCTAACTATCTATCTTGAAAGCTTTCAACCAAAGATGTAAATGAATGAATGGTAAAAATAATAATTAACAGATGAACACAAAGGAAAAAACAATGCTAAAATCTATACCACAGGGATCCCACAAATTAGAGCTGCATATCTTTATTAATTCCCTGCCAAATTGTTACAAATGGAGCACAGAGCGTCCTCAGTGATTTCCTAGTTGTTCCACACTTTATTCCCCTTACAAATTACTCAGAAATTACATTAAATAGACAGAATTTGAGGGGAGTAGATCCACAGAAAAGGAGTTGTTTCACCAGCTTGTTGGGTCATAAAAAGGTATCTTTTGAACACCTAATTATCCTACATTAATCATCAATCCGGGAATGACTTTTTATTTCAAGAGTGTACTCTGTTTGAGGTTGCAATTATCTAATAGCAATGCTATGAAGATGTAGTACAGAACATTAAATGAAAAAGTAACAAATGCTCATAAAGAAATATAATTACAGTGACATGAATAGAAATGCTCTAAAAATGAAACTACATCAATCTGTAAAACATCGATCAGGGATACAGTAGAAATAACTCCTTCCCTTAGAAATCGATGAAAGATAACCAATCTAGGGACTTGGAAGCAATAACCAGTATCCTCTACAGTTAGCGATCTTTAAAGCAATCAAAATAAAAGGAAACTCAATCTTCGTACTAATGAAAATAACTAAAAGGAAAAAAATCTGGAAAGAAACAACAACATATAACTATAACTCATCTATTTGCTAATCGAAAGCTATGAATAAACAATGAACAGAAATGGAATAGCAATATGAAATGAACAGAAATTACAGTTCTGACGCAATCAAACAACTAGATTTCCACACTTCAATCTTGTCGACAGCCAATCACTACGCAACAATCAATTATAACAAATCATAACTTAATGGAACAACAACTCGAATCAGATAAAAAACAACAAAGCTTTATAATCATAACAAGATAACTAAATAACAAATGTGCTTCTCGAAAAGGATGAAATAGCAATGAATCTATATTTGATCTAACAAAGATAAATCAATTCTGAAATAAACATTAAACACACTTCACACAATAGCAAGCAAGGATTAAAAATACAAACAACAAAGTGATTCCGCTAGAGCTGGGCCCTTAGCGCCAGTGAAATACTTCTGGGCTAATTCAGAACTTGGAAGATGAAATGAAACGCGTGTCTTATATTAAACAAACATAAATCATTACGGAGGAGGTTCTCTCGAAGCCGAGAGTCAATAAAACATTATATTACAGAGGAAATGTTTAATCGTAAGGCTTTTCGACCAGCTCACTCTCTCAACAACATGGTCCCTTTGTCACTAAAGGAAATTTCTTTATATATCAAATCTCGATGGAAAAGTCAAGGAATAAGATGAGTTTGAACAACGATCCCTCAGGATTGAAGGATCCTGAGGGATTCGCTCCTCTTTGTTTAGTCATCATCCTGTTTACTCTGACCAAGGCCGATCTGTCCCCTGCCATTTCTTGGCAATTCATTTGGATCTCCTTGCCTTTGGCTGGATATGGTTCAACGCTGATGGAGCAGTAGTTATATTCATTTCAGCCCCGCCTTTGGTACAGCTGTTCACCTCGTCAAATTCCTATTTTGTCAACAAAAAGTAACCTTTAGCCATATTTTTACAATAAACATAAACCTTTCCAATTCTATTATAATTCTTACAATAAATTACCTTTCCAAGGCAAAAAGGAGTATGTCTATGGTAAAATAATGAGAATATACATAGTAATTTCATACATTTTTAACTGCCCAACATACCCCCCTGCTTAATCTTTTTCATGTCCTCATGAAAAATATAGTTCACATGGAGAGCAGTCAAAGAATAAGCTGGATAAGGTTTGTCATCGACAGGCCTAAAACCATGTAGTGCAGCTAATTCCTCAAAAACATGTTCTGTCTGTCCTTCAGGGAGTTCATAAATAGCTTTGTAGTCTGAAGTAGGGTACCTGCAATAGGGATGTGGAACCTACATCCTAACCAGAATGGTCCTTCTTTTAAAACGAGATGACTATAGGAAATCAAGCGGTCTGCAACTAGCGAAAATTTTCTATAATTAAATGGTTCCCTATTTTGCACATTCTGATTGGAGGTTCTCCACCAAACCTTAGTTGCTATATAAGCTTGGTTTCTAATGGATGAGAAATAATCTGTTCCATTCAAAATAATTGATTTGTGTACAGGCCCCAAGGCTTGGGTAACGCCTTCCTTAGTGATCAATATTTTCTGCCTAGCACAAAATTGAAGTGGGTTCTGAGGTTCACTCCTGACCCACAGATCTAATTCATTTTCCTGCCTTTGAAAGGTGTTATAGGCTTTAAGCCATTTTAATTGATTTACAACAAAGGAAATGAATGCCTGAAATTGAACATCTCCAACAAAAGGGCTAGGGTTTGATTCACATTCATTTTCAAGTATTAGATTATGCATGTAAAATTCACAGAAAAGGCACTGTACTTTGATCCCATAAATTTTTCAGCATGATACAAAGTCATCTATAGTTTTTATCTCTATGGATTTCCCTGCCCTAACTACCTTTATCTTTAGTTGTAAATATCTTTCTAGTAAAAACAAAGCATAGTTTTTGGCGGGGCATCTACAGGCTAAGACACCAGTATAAAACGAGCAGAGAGTGTCAATTCGATTGTAGGCTAGATTTAGTTGGTTCACTGTGAATTAGTTGTCCTCCCATCGTATTTTTGCTCTGTTAGTTTTTCTCAACACACAGTAATCGGAATGGAACAGCACAACATGGTGAATTGGAATAATGTCATTGAAAATTTGTTATTTCCTAAAATGCAGGGATTTGGTTCACATACATGTAAAGAAATCTTGGGATTTGATCAGCATGCAGACATCCGTGCCCCCCAAATGGATGATAGGTCATCCTCGACCATCAATTGAGAGAGGCAAGTGGGGCACAGCAGTAGTACAACAATAAATCAGGCGTAATTATGATACATTCAATCAAATTATAGCAATTACTGAAATCAATGCATGTGATGAATCGGTAATGGATATAAAATCATTTTGTAATGATTCAAATATGAGGAGAAGGGACAACATAAGATAAAAATAAGTAAAATTGCATTATTTACAATTTCAAACTAATATGATCGATTTGTAATGATTTTCATGTATAATAGGTTCAGAAGTAAAGGTAAGGGATTCATACTTTCATTTGATATTTAAATAGAGATATAGGAAAAGGGTTAAATATAACTATTGATGTGTATAAATGTGACTCTAATACCATCAGTAGAGCTCTGTTGCCCACAGGTGTCCATAACCTTGACAGAGTTGCTTTGTTACCCATGGAACCATTGTCCTTTATTTATGCCGAGGAAGTGCTTTTTGTTGAATATTATGACGAAGGCCATTGTACTGGCTTTGTGACCAGATAAACCATAATTCCATTCACCGAGAAGAAGTGAAAGGTGGGCAGGCCGGCTTGTGATGAGACCTCTTGTTCCAAAGACTTCTTAATTTTTTCCAATTGTCTATTGGACCATATCCAGGGTTTTGTGGCCATGATGGGAATTCCACTTCACTTCCTTCCCTATGATGACGGTAGGCTAGCTCTTGATGAGACCCCCTATCCTCCATCTGCAAAATCATAAAATTATTAAAAAAAAAAATTTTATATAGCACTTTTCCTTAGTTATTCATAAAGGATGGCTCAACACTCCTTAAGAGTAGGGATGGTGGAAGAAGTTTGAACATCTCAATAGAAAAGAATATGCCCTTATTCCTATTCCATAAATAAAAATCAAAGAAATTTATAGCATATGGGAAAGAACTAGTCATGACAAAGATAATCGATCAGATTAATGCAATGGTAATAAAGTAGCAAAATTATGTTATTGATCATGCCCCTTTTCCTTTTTTTCTTATCATTACTAGACAATTTCCTTAAAAATGATGATTTCTTTTGATTTTCTAATTACAGTAAGCTTTAATTTGTATGACTGTATATAAATGATATATTTTCCTTTACAAGAGTGATCAAAAATTCTCAAAATACTGGCTTAAAACAAAAACAATCCACTCAAAAAGGTGTTGTTCCTTTAAAAAGAACAGCAAAAACAATCTACAAAAGTGTTGTTCCTTTTGAAAGGAACAGAAAAAGCACTCTGCGGAATTGTTGTTCCTTTTGAAAGGAACAGTAGAAGTGTTGTTCCTTTGAAAATGAACAACAAAACTCAAAATAAACGAAATAAATAGAGTTTTTTTCTTTTTTTCAGAATTTCATAAAACAAACGAAGATGGAATAAAGAAATGATATAAACAAAAATTTTTAGAAAAAATTAACAACAATCAAGAAAATGAAAAATGTTTTATGTAGAAAATTTTAAAAAAGGAATGATTTAACAAACTGGTGCCGAGGAGGAGTTCTCCCCTTCAGTGAGAATTTCCATGGTAGAATCTTCCCGTAACTATTGGTAAAAGGATTCCCTGGTAAGCGGTTTATGATACAATCGTACTTGATGATTTTTTACCTTAAAGGAATGTCTAGAGCCGTCAATGGTAGCTAATGTAATAGTGCCATTATCATGCACTTTTTGTATTTCATAGTTTCCAAGCCATCGTGTTTGGAGTTTCCCTGGGAAATCCTGAAACCTAGAATCATATAGGAGTGCCCAGTCTCCTTCGTGGAAGATATTTTCTTTGATATGGGCGTCATGCCATTTGGCTCTCTATTGTTGAATTAATGTTGTGTGCTGAAGAGCGGAGAGCCTAATTTCATCTAACTCATTAATTTTCTGCAGTATTTTAGCCTGGGCTTCATTCAAATTTAAACCCACCTTTTGAGTTGTTCTTAATGTTTGAATTTCAAATTCTATAGGAAAGATGGGTTCTTTTCCAAATACCAATTGATATTGCGAATATCCTGTAGTAGGTCTCCACATTGTTCGATATGCCCACAATGCTTTTGGCAATCTGTAGGCCCAATCTCGTCTATGTGAGGCAACAATTTTTGTTAATATAGATTCAATTACTTTTTTCGTGCTCTCTACTTGGCCATTGGCCTACGGGTGATATGGGGTTGTAATCGTGTGCTGAATGTGGTAGTTTTGCAATGTTTCAGCTAATTTATTACCTACAAATTTTGGTCCTCCATCTGTGATTATGTCCCTTGGGAGACCATAGCGCACAAAGAATTGGAAAAGAAACTATACTACAAAGTCCTCTATAGATTTTGAAAGTGCCTCTGCTTCGACCCACTTAGTGACATATTCAGTTGCAACTAAGATGTATGTTTTCTGGTTTGAGGGAGGACCAATACGGCCAACAAAATTAAGTGCCCATCATTCAAATGGTTCAATCACTAGTTGAGGGTTCAAAGGCATTTCATCAGACTTCCCAGGGTGACCTGCCCTTTGGCAGCTATCACAAGCCTGCACGAATTTTTTGGCATCCCTAAAGATGGTAGGCCAGTAATAGCCTATTCGTAAAACATTATGGGCAGTTCTATGATCTGCAAAATGTCCGCCACATTGGCCATCATGGCATGATTTCAAAATTTCAACTACTTTGTCCTCCCGGACACATCTTCTTATTTTCATATCTCCCCCTGTGTGAAATAGATAACCCCCAATCCAATAGAATCGGGTACTATGCTGTATTATCTATTTTTGTTCATTAAGGGATAAATGTTTAGGTAATTTACCTATTGCCAAATAGTTTGCTATATCATCATACCACGGTGTTCTGACAGTAACAGCGAAGAGATGTTCATCTAGAAAGTGGTCTTCAACTGCTTCTGTATCTGTTGGCTTTGGCATTCTTGACAGAAAGTCAGCTACAGGGTTCTCTTTCCCAGGTCACTCTTTGATTATGATGTCGAATTCCTGCATTAAAATCAACCATCTCGTCACTCTTCCATTTGTAACAGGTTTATTTTCTAAAAATTTAATGGAAGAGTGATCAGTATATAGTACTACAGGATACCCAGTTATATAATGTGTAAACTTATTTATAGCATGAACTAAAGCTAAAAATTCTTTCTCAGTCACAGTATAATTTAATTCAGCAGGGGATATATTTTTGCTAATATAATAGATTGCATATGGCTTCTTGTCTTCCTCCTGCCCAAGTACTCCTCCAATTGATGTGTCTGAGGCATAGGATGAAATTTTGAATGGAAAATTCCAATTTGGAGCCCTCAACACTGGGGTTGTTGAAACAAGCTTTTTCAGATCATTAAAGGCATTGTCACATTTATCTGTCCAAATGAAATCAGCATTTCCAGTCAGTGCATATAAAGGTGCAGTTATTCGAGAATAATGTTCTATAAATCTTCTATAGTAACTAGAACATCCAAGAAAGCTACGTACCTCTATTTGTGTGGTGGGTGTGGGAATTAACAAGATTATTCGAATTTTAGCTGGGTCCACTTGAATTCCAGTTGCTGAAATATAATGCCCTAAGATATCTCCTTCGGTCATCATCATAAGACACTTCTTGTGGCTTAAACAAAGCCTAGTGTCAATACATCTTTGCAATACCTTCTCTAGGTTTTCCAATGCAGGCTCAAAATAATCCCCATAAGGTGTGAAATCGTCCATATATACTTCGAGGCCTTCATTTATTAAGTTTGCAAAGATGCTGACAATTTCCCTTTGAAATGTAGCAGGGGCATTGCATAGGCCAAAGGTAAGAGTCGGTAGGCAAATGTCCCCCATGGACAGGTAAAAGTAGTTTTGTCCTAGTCTTCAGGGGCAATCTAAATTTGATTGTACCCACTGAAGCCATCGAGGAAAGAAAAGAATTTCTCTCCTGGAAATGTGTCTAATACCTGGTCAATTAAAGGAAGGGGAAAGTGGTCTTTCTGTGTTGCCTTATTAAGTTCACGGTAATCTAGACATATTCTCCACTTTCCGTTCTTTTTTGGTACCACTACTAATAGAGAGACCCACTTGCTATCAGATATTGGGTAGATGAAATTAACATCCAATAGTTTTTGTAATTCAACTTTCACAATATCTTTGAGGTGAGGGTTTAGTCTTCTTTGAGGATGGAGAATAGGTCTTGCATCTTTTTCAATATAGATGTGGTGTGTACACAATTGAGTGTCAATTCCTTTCATATCGGGGTAATCCCATGCAAAGGCTACTTTTTATTTTCGTAATAATTGGAGCAATTTATCATCCTGTTCAGTAGTGAGATTTTTGTTAATGTTTAGAGTTTTTCTCAGCTCAATTTCTACAATCTTGCTATTGTACACAAAAGTAGTAGGTATTGCTTGATCAGGAATATCTTTGAAAGGATCTTCTTCTTCTTTATTATCAAATGTTGCCTTGATCATGTGACATTGTAGATGTGATCTGGTTTGTGGTTTATTAATAAAACTATTAATGATATCATCCTCTGTTTGATCTTTAAAATCACGAGCATTTTCTATAGTTAGAGATGATCTCATATTTTCCATTAGATATGATGCAAGTTGTTTTTTTGTTTTGATTATTGATAGACTTGGCTGGGCTAGGGGATATAGGGCTAAATTCTTGACATACTTTCCCCTTGTTATTGTCATATTGCCTTGTCTACATCCAATATAAGCATCGGCAGTTGCCAACCAAGGTCTACCTAAGATCAACGGATGTCCTTCTAGCCGGTTCTTTGGATTAATAACCAGGAAGTCAGTAGGGTATTCCCATGAATCTACAGATACCATTACATCTTGTAATGTACCTTTTGGCTTGACAACCGATCGGTCAGCCAATTCCAATAAGGTTGTTGTTGGTTCTAGTGATGTAATGCCAAATTTTTGACAGGTGGTGGTTGTTAGAATATTGATTGCTGCTCCCAAATCAACTAAGGCATTTGGAAACAACTTCCCATGGATTTGGACTGTCACTATAGGATTTCTTTGGTATTCATATTTTACAGGTGTTTCCATTCCTCATAATAAATCAGATAAGGTACCAACTGTTTGGACAGTAGGATTAGTGGTTGTTCTCCTCTTTGGCTTCTTTATGCATAATTCCTTAATGGTTTTTGCATATATAGGAATGTCTTGGATAGCTTGGAGGAGAGGGATTTTTATACACAAATTTTTTAATTCTCCCAAAAGATCAAAATTAGGTTGTTCTAATGGACGAGGTATAATTAATCATTCTGGGAATGGTGGAGAGGAAGTTGTTACTTGTTGTTGACTTTGTTGTTGATTTTGTTGTTGAACTTCCTTCTCATTTTGTAATGTTCATTCTACAGGTAACAGATCTTCAATATGAGCATCATTTCTTCTCTCTGTTTCTACTATGCACCCAGACCTTAATTGAAGATCATTACACTCCTTCAGTTCAGTTTCTAATTCTGGAGGTTCTATTATTTGGACAGACTGAACTGGCCTATTTTTTGGGTTTGGGTTGGGCTAGGCTGGGAGTTGCGGTCTTAAGTTAGTCGGGGGGTTTTTATAGGGAGCTGGAAGTGTAGGTTGAGAGAGAGGAATTGATCCGGATGGCTGATTTGTAGGTTTTTGACAGTTTGACTGCCAGGCCTGACTCTGGGAAGTAGAGGGTGACCATTATGTAGGATAGTTATTTTGCCAAAATGGTGGGCAAAAAGGAAAGCTAGGCCAATTATTTTGGTTTATTTGATTTGGCCAAGATGTGGGAGGAAATGGATGTTGTGATCAATTGGGGAAAGGTGGTTGATTTTGTCACATCCCACTATATTGTTGACCATTATATTGAGGAGGTTGAAAATAAAATGGATCATTTGGCATACCTGATTGTCGCGGCTGCCATTGTCGGCGTTGATTAAGCAGACATACCACTTCTGATTCTTCTTCTACCTCCTTATAAACTGCTTTTAGGCTAGGAAGTGAAGGGCATCCCTCTGTAGGGTGATCTTTCATACAAATGGCACAGAATTTAATCATATCCAATGGGCATTTTTTGTGGCTATGTTTATTCCTACATCTGGGACAGAATATTGCGAAATTTTTCTCTGCTTCTACTTGTTTCTGTTTTGCTTGCACAATATCAAAATGCGTTGTTAGAGTCCCCAGTGTATCTGTCTTAAAGTCTTCTAGCAAATTTCCAATCTCTGCACGAGTCACACCTTCATTAGAGGTCTTATTTTCCCTTGTAATTATATCACGTTCTACTGATTTAAACCTTGTATTTCCCCTCGAACTCATCATACACAAATAAATGATGTTAGGATAACTTTCCTGATATATATCACCTTTTCCCATAATATTCAATGTTTCAACCCATTGATCTTTCATTCCCATAATTAATGTGGTTTTCAAAACATTATCAGGTAAGGGTAAAGATGCATAAGGGGATCTCTGAAGGTTGTATTGAAACCATTCCACATATTCTTCCAAGGTTTCATTTGGTTTTGCTGTCATTTGGAAGATTTCATCTTTTAATTCCCACGATCTGCAATAATATTGATACTTCTTTAAAAATGCATCTTTCATATGATTCCAATTAGTTATGACACCCCCACCTAATCCCATAAACCATCGTAAGGCTGCCCCTTTTAATGTTGAAGGGAATATTTTTAATTTTTGGGCATTGATGGTATAATCATATCCCCTGCACAGCACATCAAATTAAAAAAAAAATGCGTTTGGATCCTCTCATGTTAAGCCATGAAATGTGGGAATATGTTCAAGGGGAATAACTTTCATAGGTGCGTTGACTGCAGTATCTACTATAGGATATTGCATCGTAGAGGTCTACTGGGGTGTCTGCTAGTTCTGAGTTTGGTTCTGGGCCATTTGATCGAAG
Source organism: Pinus albicaulis (assembly GCA_034641835.2). Taxonomy (NCBI): domain Eukaryota; kingdom Viridiplantae; phylum Streptophyta; class Pinopsida; order Pinales; family Pinaceae; genus Pinus; species Pinus albicaulis. The sequence goes on along the minus strand of CM076581.1, from coordinate 1,194,611,236 downwards.
ATATGCCAATATCCCTCTGGGATTTCTAAATAATTTCTAGGTTGACGAGTAGGAGCAGGAATGGCTTTGACAACACTCCCTTTATTTCGAATAATAAGCATTCCCTGTTGAATTACTGTTTGAGGTGATTGAGGACCTTATTTCTGAATAAGTTGAACATCACTTCCCTTATTTGGGCTACTTATTGTTTGGGCGACTTTAATAGGATATTTTGAGTCTTTGGTTTCTCCCGTTTCCCCTTCTCCTTTTCGGAGATTTCTAGAGTTCCCTTCTTAAGGGAAACTTATGCAAGGATTCTCAATTTCTTGGGAATCTTTCTCAATTCCCTCTGTTTGACTGTGTATCTCAGCAAAGGCTTTAGATGGTGATTTTGTAGCCAGAATGGAACTAGTAGGTTGTCTAGAAATAGCATTTCTAAATCCTACTGATTGCTGAGTTTCGGTTTTCTTAAGGATTTCATCAATAAAAGTTGTTCTCTCAAGGGTCACCGGTCCCTTAGGTTTTTCAGTTTTAGGAGGAATTTTTTTTTCTTAGTTGGTGTATTCATTCAAGAAAAAAAACTTTCATTCCTACCTAAGAAAAGAAGCTTACCTGCTTCTGCTGTGAAGTGGGCTGAAAGCAAGTGTGTTTCTTTCCCAGTGCGCAGGTTCTTACCTTCCGTCTTTAATACCAAATTCTTCGCAAGAAGAAGAAAATCAGCTATGCATCACTCCTTTGAGATGGCATACACTCTCCCCGTCAACGGCGCAAAAATTTTGGGTTGTAAAATGGTATCTTTTGAACACCTAATTAGCCTACATTAATCATCAATCTGGGAGCGAATTTTTATTTCAAAAGTGGACTCTATCTGAGGCTGCAATTATCTAAGAGCAATGCTATGAAGATGTAGTATAGAACGTTAAATACAAAAGTAACAAATGCTCGTAAATAAATCTAATTATAGTGACATGAATATAAATTCTCTAAAAATTAAACTACATCAATCTGCAAAACATCGATCAGGGATACAGTAGCAATAACTCCTTCCCTTAGAAATCGATGCAAGATAACCAATTTGGGGACTTGGAATCAATAACCAGTGTCCTCTACAGTTGGCGATCTTTAAAGCAATCGAAATAAAAGAAAACTCAATCTTCGTACTAATGAAAATAACTAAAAGGAACAAAATCTGGAAAGGAACAACAGCATATAACTATAACTCATCTATTTTCTAATCGAAAGCTATGAATAAACAATGAACAGAAATGGAACAGCAATATGAAATGAACAACAATTACAGTTCTGACGCGATCAAACAACTAGATTTCCACACTTCAATCCTGTCAACAGCCAATTATTATGCAACAATCAATTATAACAAATCATAACTTAATGGAACAACAACTAGAATCAGATACAGAACATCAAAGCTTTATAATGATAACAAGATAACTAAATAACAAATGTGCTTCTCGAAAAGGATGAAATAGCAATGAATCTGTATTTGATCTAAAAATGATAAATCAATTCTAAAATAAACATTAAACACACTTCACACAATATTAAGCAAGGATTAAAAATATAAACAACAAAGTGATTCCACCAGAGCCGAGCACTTAGCGCCAGTGAAATACTGTTGGGCTAATTCAGAACTTCGAAGATGGAACGAAACATGTGTCTTATATTAAACAAACATAAAGCATTACGGAGGAGGTTCTCTCGAAGCCAAGAGTCAATAAAACATTATATTACAGAGGAAATGTTTAATTGTAAAGGTTTTCGACCAACTCACTCTCTCAACAACATGGTCCCTTTGTCACTAAAGGACATTGCTTTATATATCAAATCTCGAAGGACAAATCAAGGAATAAGATGAGTTTGATGAACAGGGATTCGCTCCTCTTTGTTTAGTCATCATCCTGTTTACTTCGACCGAGGCCGATCTGTCCCCTGCCTTTTCTTGGCAATTCGTTCAGATCTCCTTTCCTTTGGCTGGATATGGTTCAACGCTGATGGAGCAACATTTACATTCATTTCAGCCCCGCCTTTGGTACAACTGTTCACCTCGTCGAATTCCTGTTTTTTTAACAAAAAGTAACCTTTAGCCATCCTTTTACAATAAACATAAACCTTTCCAATTCTATTATAATTCTTACAATAAATTACCTTTCCAAGGCAAAAAGGAGTATGTCTATGGTAAAAGAATGAGAAGATACGTAGTAATTTCATACCTTTTTCACTGCCCAACACAGCTCAGAACCAAAATCTAAATATACGAAGAAGACCAACAATATGCCCCTGTAAAGAAGGAGAAACAATAAATTTTACCATCTGGAGAATTTTCAATTGCTCGAACAGAGGAGAAGAAAGACAAATTTGGAACCATTTCTCCTTTTATCGTTACTGTCATGCTGTAATGATCTCTGTGTTTATATTTAGCTCTTGGCCTTGACTATTTCTTTTCTTTTGTTGAAAATCCCTTTTATGCCAAAAAATTCCCTTTGGAACCAATAAAACTGAAATTTTCCATTTAATGATGAAAAGTCCCTTTTTGGGTGAAAAAGAGCAAAGGAAAGGATGGTGGGCACAAGAAGTGATCACAAATCATAATCTCAAATTTCAATCGGAAAGGGGGGAAGGTGTATTGGGATCATGTGATTTGAAACTGTGATGTGATAGTGTATAGGGGGAGTCTCATGGTAAAATCGCAATCGCAATCAGGAATCACAGTGGGAGAGGAGTGGGCACATTGTATTGATGACTTGCGATGCAATGGGAGAAAGCTTAAGTGGGACTGAGGACAATCGTAATCTCAATCAGGAAGGGGAGTGAAGGTAAAGTACTCATGGGAACTACCGATTTCGATGTGTGATTCATCACATTGACGGGAAAGAGCACAGAGGTTTAAAACATGTGATAAAACTATTTTGCGATGAAAAGACTTAAGAAACCTTTAAAATTGATTTATCGCATTTCACAAAGGAAATAACAGTTTTTTTTAGGAGAAGGCAGAAGGGTTTATGGTGGGACCTAGGCCAATCGCAATCGCAAATCCGCGGAGGAGTGGAGAAGGATAAAGGCTGCGGGAAATTCCGATTTCGATTGTGCGATCACTTGTGAGCCGTCCGATCGGAAGGGTGGATCGACGGTGGAGATGTGATCAACGGGTGTCAATCGCGTTGGAAGAAATCAAAGGAGCGGGGACAATTTTGGGAGCACTGCAAAGCTGTGATGCGATTAAGTGATTATGATCAGATGTGGGTTGTCAGATCGCTGATAAGGTCAACAGTCCAAATGTGATCGGGCAGGGTTAATCGCATCGCAGATTTTTAACTGAGGAAGGGTCAATCGTAAGTATGTGATTTGAGTGGTGCAATTGGATCGGGGGAAAAGGGATGTGGTCAGGTCGGATGGAAAGATTTTTATAATGAAAAACTTCAAAATTATATGAAAAGGGTAAATCTACAAAGTCTAAGGGACAAATGAGAAAAGGGGTAAGGTTAGGCTTTGGGGACTTTTATTCACTTAGGCATATTTTCCAATCCAGGAGTAAGTTTTGAGAGTATAATATATCGTTGGAAATCTCTTTCTGGGCTCTTTTTGATGGATATACTTAGAACATGATTCTGCACTGAAAATACTGTGGAAATCACCTTTGAAAAGCAGGGTGGTGTCTTTGTGGAGATAACAGCTTCTGAAACTCAACTTATTACATATGAAGACATAAAATTACATAAAAGATAATAATAAAAGAAAAGTACCATGTTTTCACCTCAAAACATGTTTTGAGGTCAAAATTACATCAAGTTTAATAGAAATACTCTTTGATTTTTCCAGATACTGTGCCTTTGAGTTTATTTGACCTCCTCATAACCTTGCTGATATTTATTGACACTTGACTCATTAATTTGACCATGATGAGACCCTAGAATCTAATGAGACCAACCCTATGACCTAAGAATATGGATTGGGAGTGAAAGTGAATCATGACTAAAGAACATAGAGAGAGGAATCAACATGTTTTTGCATGAGGGAAAACTGATGAAAAACCACTATCATCAATGAATCCATGACCTAATGGAATGATGAAAATTTATTGTATGGGAATCATAATATGCAAATGCAAAATAGTAAGTTTGATCAATGATGGCAGTATGACAAGACTGACACTAACAGTAATTATTTCATATGAAATGGAAAGGATGTTTTATAGATCCCAATACATATTTAATGATTATACAGAGTATTGAGTAGGGTTTACCATACATGGAATTGTAATAATGACTTAACAAATCATCATTACGCCATCATTAAACTATGACTTCACCCAACCCAACTTAAAATTTGTCATCTACATCATTAATGTCTTCACATGGTATATTTAATTAAATTGGTAAAAATCAAGTGGAGGCATACCTAGTGTCCTGCTTGGATGAAGTGATGGTTGGTAGGATGACAGCACAATAATTATGCGGTTGGAGTAAGAAGAATACAAGTAGAAACATCTGGAGTAACAGTAGTACGAGTAGTAGCATCCGAAGTAACAACATTTGAAGTAATAGTAGTGTGAGTACTAGCATCCAGAGTAACAACAATGTCAGTATCAACATCTGGAGTAACAACATCTAGAGTAACAGTAGTGCGAGTAGCAACATCCAGAGTAAAAGTAGTGCAAATAGCAGCATCCAGAGTAACAACATTGCGAGTAGTAGCATCTAGAGTAACAACAATGAGAGTAACAGCTTCTGGAGTAACATCATATGGAGTAAAAACGGTGCGAGTAGCAGCATCCAGAGTAACATCAGTGTGAGTAACAACATCCAGAGTAACAACATCTGGAGTAACAGCAGTGTGAGTGCCAACCAAGGAGTAACAAAATCGAGTAGCAGCAATCGATTAACAACATCATGAGTAGCAGCAACCGAGTAACAACATCATGAGTAGCAGCAACCAAGTAACAACATCATGAGTAGCAACAACCAAGTAACAACATCATGAGTAGCAGCAACCAAGTAATAGCAGCATGAGTAGTAGCAATCGACACTTAGAAAAAAAATTGATCTTTTAAGCATTACTTCTTAGTAGTAATGCCTGCAAAAAGACAACAAAATAAATATTAACAGTGTAATTGTTTATTCTTTATTCTTATTCTTATTTTTTATTTAATTTTATTTTTTTTCTTACAAGGAGGATGCAGAGGAAGAGTTATCTGCATTGATAACCTTCAAACCAAATTTCTCAGAGAGATGTTTGATGAAAGCATCCTTAGAGGTTGGGAGGTGGTATAATCTCACGTGATGTCCATTTTCTATGAATGAAGCATGTGTATCATCAATTTTGAATAGCCTGACTGTTCCATTATCAAATACAGTGTCCACCTCATAAGGTCCCATCCAGCGAGTGCAAAGCTTTTCCTTGAAATCCTTAAAGAGGGTGTCATAGAGTATTACCTAGTCTCCCCTCTGAAACACCTTGTTCTTGATAAAATTATCGTGCCATTTCATTATGTGTTGCTGAATAGCAATAGTTCTCTAGAGAGCCATTGAACGGATTTCATCTAGTTCATTGAGTTGGGCCTGTGCATGTTTCTAGGCACCTAACAGATCCAAACCAACATTGAGATTTGTTCTGAGCCTACTGATTTCAAATTCTATTAGAAATAACAGAAAATTCCCATAAACCAACTCAAATGGTGAAAACCCAGTTGTGTTCTGCCATGTTCTTCTCTATGCACAGAGAGCTTGAAGCAGTTTATGGGCCCAATCCTGACGATGGTATGCCACAGTTTTTTTCAAGATGTTTTCCAATGTCTTGTTTGTGCTTTCTGCTTGTCCATTCACCTGGGGATGATATGGATATGTCATCCTGTGTTTGACCCCATATTTCTACATAAGCTTTGCTATCATGTGTGATGTAAATTGTGCTCCTCCATCTGAAAAAATATCTCTTGGGGTACCGTAACAAGCAAAAATTTCTTCAAATAGAAAATCTAAGACCACCTGCTCTGTTGCTTTTGTAACAACTTTGGCTTCTACCCACTTATTCACGTAATATGTGCATACAAAAATGTGGAAAATTTTCTATGAGGGTGGGTTGAAGGGTCCAATGAAGTTGATATCCCATTTCTCAAAATTTTCAAGGACTACCCATGCCTATAAATGCATTTCATCACCTCGACCAGGTTGACCCATATGCTGGCAACTATCACACCTCCTGACATAGTTTTGTACATCCCGAAAGATAGAAGGCCAGTAATATCCCATTTGTAGCACCTTATGGCTTATTATTTTATCTACAGAATGCCCTCCACAAGGGCCATCATGGGTAGCCTTCAATACTTCATAAATATAATCCTTAAATACCTAGCGCCGAATCTTCTTATCAGCTCCTGTATGAAAAAGGTACCCTGCCATCCAAGAGTATTGGGCACTACGATGAATAAATTTTCACTGTTCCCTGTATGAAAAATGATGAAGCACTTTCCCTGTAATGATATAGTTTTCAATATCTGCATACCATAGAGGTTTAGTAGAAACTGCAAAAAGATGCTCATCAGGAAAACTATCTTCTATAGGAAAAAATTTTATTTTTGAGGTTTCTTCTTTAGCTCCATGTAATCTACATAGATCTGCCACTTACCATTATTTTTAGGGACAATAACTAGCGGGGATACCCATTGGCTATTTGAGATGGGGTAAATGAAACTAACATCCAATAATTTTTGTAATTCTTCTTTGACAATGTTATTTAGAGCAGAATTCATTCTCCATTGGGGTTGTCTCATAGGGTGACAATCTTCTTTAATATAAATATGATGAGTACATAAGTTAGCAGGGATTCCCTTGATGTCAGTATAATCCCAGGAAAAAGCTTCCTGATGTTCTTTAAGGACTTTTAAAAGTTGTTTTTTCTAGGCTTCAGACATATTGGGGTTGATATTAAGTGTTTTCCCTGGTTCTAATTTAGTTGGAATACCATAATGGGATAAAGCCACAGGAATGTCTTCAACTTCATCTTCTGGTTCAATTTTTTCTTGTGTCTCACAACTCATAGAATATTTTAGAATTTGGAGAGTAGAATTGGAAATAGAACTGGGATCATTAATAAAAGTTTTAATAGTATCATCCTCTGTTTTTGCTTTGAATTGCAAGGTCTTACCAATAGTAAGGATTGGTCAAAATTATTCATTTTCGGGTTCATTCTCTTCAATTGGTAGAGGTTTCTGACTGGTTATTTATTTTTCATATGGGCTAGGTTCTGCGGGAGGGTAAAAGGTAACATTATTTGTAACTTTCCCATTTGATATAATTATATGCCTAGATCAGCACCCTATGTAGGCATCTTCAGTTGCGAGCCAAGGTCTTCCCAAGATCAATGGATGAACACCAACTGAAGATCGTGTCCATAATAAAAGGATCAGGTCCACATGGTAGTGCCATGAATCCACCGAAATAGTCACAATTTCCAATTTCTGTACCAATTTAATTGTAGACCTATCTGCTAGTTCCAAGGTAGTAGGGGTTGGCTTAACATTTCGGAGAACTAATTTGTTCATTGTTTCATAGGTAAGGATATTGATGGAAGCACCCAATCCCACTAGTACATTTCGGATTTCAACCCCATTGATATGTACTGTTAGAATTGGATTTTTCGGGTCCCCATATTTCATAGGCATACTCTTTCCTACCATAACGTTGGACAATCTACCCATCACATGAATAGTTAACGGATCCCTTGGTTTCTTCCAAGGTTTCTTAGATCAGTAATATTTGAGGGTTTTTGCATATATAGGTACATCCCTCATAGCCTGTAGCAGGGGTATTTTGACAAAGAGATTTTGCAATTCCCCTAGGAAATCAAACTTTGCTTGAGGGTTTGGTTTATTCAAGGTCAGTCTTTCAGGATATGGTGGAGAAGTTGGACGACCTTGATTAAGAAAAAAATGGAGGGGTACCTGATTTGTTATGTTTTGGTCTGGCTTATCCCCAAATTTCCTCTTTTTTGGTTCTGTAACTTCACTATCAATCTGTTCTATAATAATAGGTGAAGTGGGAGCATTTACTACCCTCCAAGATCGTAATTTTATTTCGTTAAGTCCTGCAATGGAAATGTTATAATATGGAAGTTTAAGAGTATTTGTTTGTTGGAACCCTTTATTATTATGATTCAGATTGGGCTGGATAGGAAGCTAGGGTCGAAGGGCCAGATTTCCAGGAGGTACATTAGAGGGCAACTGAAGCTACTATTGAGGCATAGATTGGGGAAATTGCAAAGAAGGAGAGGGTCCACGCCAGTTCTGATTCCACAAAGGATTCGAGTTGGTCTGGGGAGCCCATTGTTGCCAAGGGGGGTATCGATATTGAGACCACATAGATGAGAAAGGTGCATATTGGTGACCCATATTAAAATTATTAAAATACTGAGATGGGTCCTGAAACATTCCTGGATTCATAGTTAGTGGTCAAGGTTTCCATGGACTTTTGGCCCCATGAAGTATAGCTGGTCTACCACATTTTCTTCAATTGCCCCTTAAAACACTACAATCAGCCTGAGAAAGGAAGGACATGAGCTGGTTGCATTAGTCTGTTCACAGATTTTGCAGGCTTCCAATGTTTTTAATGGGCATTCTTTCAAAGGATGCTTCTTTCTGCACTGCGGGTAGAATATAGCCATGGTGTTTTCCGACTCTATCTTTCTCTATTTTTCTTGTAGAGGGTTCATTTGGGTAGATAATGTTCTTATGATATCAGTACTTAGGTTGTCTAGTACGTTTACAATTTATACCTTTGTAACCCCTCGACCATAAGTATTTAGTGGAAAAATTCCTTGTCCACTCCTTGAGCAATAGTCACAGATGGTGTCAAATTATTAATTTGAAATGTCCCCCTTTCCTACTATGTTCAGAAGTTGCAAGGAATATTCCCTAAGTGCCAGGAGAAGAATTATCTTCAGAATATCCTTATCCAGGTCACTATGGCCTGATCTTTGCAATATATATTTGAATTGTTCCATGGAGTCTTCCATATTCCCATCCTCCTTCTATAAAAAATTAAATATTTCCTCCTTGATGTCACGATATTTACAGTAATCTTGATATTTTTCTAAAAAGGCTTCTTTCATCCCATCCCATGAGGAAATATTTCTCCCTCCTAATCCCATGAACCATCGCGGGGATGTTCCTTTTAAGGTAGCAGGAAATATTTTTAGTTTCTAAGCATCGGAGATATAGTCATACCCTTGAAAGACAATTTCAAATTCAAAGAGTAATGTATCAAGGTCTTCTGAAGAAATCCCATCAAAATTAGGTAGAGTTGTTAAAGGAATGGGCTTCATCAGTGTATCATCTACAATGTTCCCAATTGGAAAATAATAGAAGAACTTGCAGGTGCCATAAATATTCTGCAATACACACCTGGGATTTCAACCGGTTCTGTAGCTGGTACTTGATGTGATTCAACTGTAGTAGGATTCACTGCACTTCGTTGGTCCCTTGGTGATGAAAAATCCTTCAGGAATTCTCTTTCCAAATCGGACTTGCTTAATTCAATTGCAGGAGGCTTCACAACACTCCCTTGGTCTCGTGGTGACACAAACCATTCAGGAAGTTCTTCTTTCCAATTGGAATTTCTCAGCTCTTCTGACCCTCTACTTGCTATTTCTACTTACTTAATTCAATTGCAGGAGGCTTCAAAACACTCCCTTGGTCTCGTGGTGACACAAACCCTTCGGGAAGTTCTTCTTCCCAATTGGAATTACTCAGTTCTTATGACCCTCTACTGGATATGTCTCCTCCACTTACACCTTATTTATTTCCTCTTCCACCGTCAAAAGAACTTCCTATGGTACCATGGATGGTATTGGCTGTTCAACTGACTTCCCTTCAGACTTTGTCTGAACCCTCACCCTGACAGCAATGCAAGAGGATGCTTCAGATTTAGCCCTTTCGATGATCTCTTGGATATATTTCTTCCTTCCCAAATCCTTTCCTTTATTTGGGGGTCTTCCTCTGCCCCTCTTATTTAGATATTTGTTCATACAATTGGTGAGAAGGATTCATCAAAATAGCAAAAACTCTCAGGACCCGGAGCAGGACAGATAGCTTCCTCCTCGGGATGAGAGAGTAGGTTCAAAAAAGAAAATCGAATAAACTAAAAGTAAAATCAAAGTTCAGGACCTAAACTAGGGTAATCAAATACCCTCCCTAGGACGAGAAGTTGGTCCTTTTTAGAAAAATAATCAAAAGCAGAAAATCTAAAAACTATGCTCAGGACTTAGAGTAGGGTAACAAATACCTTCCCTAAGACAATATATCAGTCTTAATGAAAAATAAAAACAAGGAAAAACAACACACTACGCTCGGTACTTGGAGTAGAGTAATGGATGCCCTCCCCAAGACGAGAGATCAACTCTGAAGAAAACAATAAAAAGCTGAAAAACACAAAACACTATGCTCAGGACTTGAAGTAGGGCAATAAATTCCCTCCCCAAGAAGAGAGATTGAACCTTAGATCAATTTCAGATCATGTTCTTGCACCTTTTTAGCCTTCCTTGGCAATGGCACCAAAATGTTGGTGTCCAGATGTGAACAATATTCAAACCCTTTGTAATATCCCAAATTAGGGAAATTCTACAACAATAAGAATATCTTAAGATATTCTAAAGTTTGATATCTAGAAATACTTGAACACAATAATGCAATGCTATGTCAATTTAGTTATTAGATTAGATTAGGAGCATATCAGCAAAATTATGTCTCCATATGTTATATTCAAGTGGGGAAAAGCAATGATCTGGACCATAAAAATGCTATTTCCAGAAGATAACACTCTAAATGTGAGAAATGGGACTTGGATCCCTTATTTAATGCAATATACATCTCACATATAAAATGGGATCTGAAACAAATCATTCTAGCTAAGCTAAAAAAACCTCCCCATTCTTATACGACTGAAAAACACTGAAAACCCATAGCTTAAACGATACCAAAAATTTTGAAGCATGAAAAGCGTAATTACAAGAGGGTTCTATAGAAATATGTTGTAGAAAATAGATCTGGAGTTTATTAAGCCAAATCATGGAGAAAAACAAAGAGCTAGCCTTTTTTATACAATGTAAAGGTAACCCGACAAGGGTTTCTTGGAAGCTCAAGTACAAAAAGGAATAGATCTAAATATTCAGCTATAAAATAATGCAATCCCCTACAAAATTACATTAACATAGCTGAATAAAGTAAAATAGTGATTAGAACCCCTTTTTCTAGCTTTCCAGGGGAAGGGGTCGCCCTTGCCCAAGGAAACTAGCCAAAAATCAAGGTATCAAACCTTGCTACCGCTGCTCTTTGGAAAATGACGAAGTTCCTTCAAGGGACTGCACTATAAAATTTCATAGATGATTTGGCCCAGTGCTAAGATGTAGAAATATTCCTGGGAGCCTCTCTTGTAGATCCTCCAATGGATAGACAAGCTCTCCATTGAAAAACAAGCCCAGAAATGGCTCAAAGAGATCCTCCTTTGCTGCACCCTGCAACACAACCCAGCTCTAAATATAAATTGTGCTATAGCTAAAGGAGTTAGCTTGGAAAAAATTCCAGAATGAGGATAAATGAAGTTAAATACCTCAAGAAGACTCTCAATAAGGAGAAGGAATCCTAAATAGGAATTCCTTGTGCTAAACAACACTGCAAATTTGCTAAACAGTAAGAAGATGCTCCAAGTCTAAACAGACATGAAAATAAATAATCATAAACATAAGTAACAATGGCTGCCTTGCCCTCCTTTTAAAAAAATGTAAGCTCCCTCTCCATGGGTCCCACTCATTAGGGTTTCCTTCATTAAGGAATCTTCCCTCCTCTTTCACTGCGCTGTCCCACAAGATGATCTCCACCTCCTATCACTGCATTGTCTGACTTGGTCAAGCCCTACCTTGTCCTCATGCAAATGCCCCTTTTCAAACATGAGGGTGTGAAATCAAACTCCAATGATTTTCCCCTTTCATACTAAAAGAGATTTTATTCCTATTTCTGAAATGTATGGGCCTCCTTACCCATTTATTCATCTCCTAAGTGCAAATAGGAAAAATTAATATTCCATTTAGTTGTACGCTAAAAGTGGAATATTACAGTCCTCCCCTCTCAAAGATTGCTTGTCCTCAAGCAAGTGCAGGGATATACTGAGTTATTTTTCCTCCTCTCCCTATAGCAACCTCATATGATGAACTCCTCTAAGTAAAAGGATGTTGTCTTATGAATCAAATCTTCACATTGCTCCTCCTCAGCATGCAAGTTAGCTATCATGCTATCATCATGTAAAGGTGAAATACTCAAGGGGATATAAAAATGATGTCTAGAGGTCCCTTTGAGGAATGGGATATGAAATCTAATTGGAATCATCCTCCCCATATGTATCCTCCAACCTGAAGCTATTAGCCATGCAAAATGGGTCACCCCCCAACTAGGAAACTCCTGGAAATCATCCTCCACCTTTGGCTCCAACAAAATAGGTGGGCTGAAAATCTAAAAATGGTAGAAAAGGTAGCCTACCCCACGATGTCCCTCTCTCCACTTATGATAAGTGTAGAGCATGTGGTGATCTTGGGCTACAAAAGTATTGCCCTTAAGTGGCAAAATGAAGAACAATCCTCCAAGTATTTCCCCTCCAATATTGAAGAACAAGCTGGCCCAAAACATTTCATCGATGATGAATAGGACATGGTCATAATAGATTATCCAAATGAGATGTTTGTTGGAGGTTTCATGTGGTGCTTGAAGGTACCAACAGTCTCCCAAGTAGATACAATGTATTTTTACAAACTGTTGCTTCAGAAATTTACATGGAAAAATGTTTCTTGATACATGGTTAATCATGCATGTCATCATATTGTAAATGGTTGGGTGCAACAACTGAACATACATGTAATGATAAAAAAAATTCTCAAGGCCACATAAAATAGGGCTGCCTCCATCATATAGTTTGGTCCAACTTCTATCATGGAGCAATATGAAAAACTTTCCCTCTTGTGGAGCAATGCACTACATAGTAATGATAAGAGCATGCAAGTATTGTGTTAGCCAATCAATAAGTGGAAAAAAAAAATTATCACCATATGATGGAAGTAATATGATACATGGATTCATGAATGAGTCATCCATAGTGGTTTGGTATGCCTCCATGAAGAGGAATGAACTATGTGCTTCATGAAGATCCTTCTTCTCATGCTTGGAGGCCCAAGTCAAGAAGAAAATATCACAGTAATAGATGTCTCCATCCACTACCCTTCCATTCTCATCCAATGTGAAGTGATCCTGGGGACACTCCATCCATAAGTCCCTGCTCCAAAGTGACAGTGTTATGAGCTCATGAAAATAGGTTCTTGTCAATACCAAGCTCCATTCTTTGACATCCTCCTTCTCAAAGACTCCTCTATTAATGTTGCTGAAAAGATGGAATACCTTCCAAGATTGAAGTACTTATTGATCATCTAAGGCCAAGGAGTAGCCCCTTTGCACCATTAGAGTGCCCTCTTCTACTCCTGCAACATCACCCAATATGTGAGAGAAAATCTGCCCTTACTCTCTCAAGAACAACTTAAGCAACCAAAGTGCTTGTTGCCTCCTCATGCTTTCATCATACCACTCATGTGATGAAGACATAATGAATGATATGATTGTCAAATAAACACCATGCATCCATACTCCTTGCTGCTCAATCATGCAAGTAGCCTGCCACATCTCCTCCATCCATATACCCTTAGAGAGAGTATATTCCAAGTGATGGCCAAACTCTTCCAAGAGTAGCCAGCGCAGCCAAGCCTCTTGCTGCTCGGTGTCATATATTTTCAAGTGGCTTACTAACCTTTTTCTCCTCATCCACATCCACTCAATCACTTGTGGATGTCTCCTTCCATTCTTTCCGTTGGTACTCCTCCCATGAGGGCTACCATCCTCCCAAACCAAATCTTTCTCCTTGCATTTCATGGAAGTTTGAAATGTAGCTCTTTGGAGATCTCCTAGAGAAGATCCCTCATCCATGACCATGTTGAATCCATAAGGATCCAAGAGTGATGAAGATAACATCTTCTCTCCACCATTGTTTGACAGCGATGTTAATCTCTCCAATGATGTAGTGGATACCTCATATTCCAACTTAAGGATGGTTACATATTTTTTCATAGGAGTGTCATGGTTTATTTCATCCTCCAAAATTTCACACCCCAACCTCAAGGGTTGTGTGAAACTAAAAAAATATGTATGAGGATAATGGTTCACCTCCTCCTTGAACCATTTTCATAGCTTAGTGCAATCATGTTGCTCTAGACTAGCAATGTGTGTTGATTCTTGTTCATATAAAGATGAATTTCCACAATCCTCTAAAAGATTTGCTGAAATAGAAAGTGGAATTTCATTCATACCTTGGTGGAACTTGGGAGCTCTTTGTATGGCTGCAATATTTCTCTCCTTCAATGTAATGGCTACCTGATCTGCAGATGTAGAAGGCTACTCTCCCAAGGCTAATATCTGATGATCCAAGTATCTCCCATGCTTATCTCCTTCTTCTTCTTGTGAGAAGGAAGTGCATGGACCTTCCTCTTATTTTTGCTCCTCCTCCTTGGAGAGGTTCCTTCTAGATCTAAAGTGTGATGAGAGTAATGTCATCCTCTCCATCATTCTGATCTTCTCCTATCTTCTTCGGCTGAAACTCACAAGCTGAGCCAAGATGATTCTTTAATACCACTGTAATATCCCAAATTAGGGAAATATATCTTAAGATATTATAAATTTAGAGATCCAGAAATACTTGAACACAATAATGCAATGATGTTTCAATTTACTTATTAGATAATATTAGGATCATATCAGCAAAACTATGTCTCCATATGTTATCTTCAAGCGGGGAAAAGCAGTGATCTGGACCATAAAAATGCTATTTCCAGAAAATAACTTTGTGAATGTGAGAAATGGGAATTGGATACCTTATATCATGCAATATACATCTCACATATAGAATGGGAACTGAAACAAATCATTCTAGCTAAGCTAAACAGATCTCCCAGTTCTTATATGGCTGAAAAACACTTAAAACCCATAGCTTAACCCATACAGAAGAATATGAAGCATGAAAAGTGTAACTACAAGAGGTTTTATGTAGAAATATGTTTTAGACAATAGATATAGATTTTATTAATCCAAATCATAGAGAAAAACAGAGATCTAGCCTCTTTTATATAATGTAAAGATAACCTTGCAAGGGTTTCTTGGAAGCTCAAGTAAAAAAAGGAATAGATCTGAATATTCAGCTGTAAAATAACACATTTTCCTACAAAATTACATGAACATTGCTGAATAAAGTACAATAGGGATTAGAATCCCTTTTTCTAGCTTTCTAGGGGAAGGGTTGGCCCTTGCCCAAGGAAACTAGCCAAAAATCAAGGTATCAAACCTTGTTGCAGCTGCTTTCTGGAAAATGACACAGTTCCTTCAAGGGAATGCACTATAAAAGTGTATATATTATTTGGCCTAGTGCCAAGATGTGGAAATATGCCTGGGAGCCTCCCTTGTTGATCCTCCAATGGATAAACAATCTCTCGACTAAGAGACAAGCCTAGAAATGGCTCAAAGAGATCCTCCTTTGCTACACCCTACAACACAAGCCAGCTATAAGCAGAAACTGCACTATAGCTAAAGGAGGTAGCTTGGAAAAAATTACGAAATGAGGATAAATGAAGTGCAATCCCTCAAGAGGCCTCTCAAGAAGGAGAAGGAATCCTAAACAAGAATTCGTTGTGCTAAACAGCACTGCAACTCTGCTAAACAACAAGAAGATGCTACAAGTCTAAACATACATGAAATTCAATAATCATAAACATGAGTAACAATGGCTGCCTTGCCCTCCTTTTAAACAAATTTAAGCTCCCTCTCCATTGGTCCCACTCATTAGGGTTTCCTTCATCAAGGAATCTTCCCTCCTCTTTCACTGTGTTGTCCAATAAGATGATCTCCACCTCCTATCACTGCGTTGTTTGAATTGGTCAAACTTGACCTTGTCCTCATGCAAATGTCCCTTTTCACACATGAGGGTGTGAAATCCAGCTCCGATGATGATCCCATTTCATAGTAAGAGGGATTTTATTCCTATTTCTAAAATGTATCGGCCTCCTTACCCATTTATTCATCTCCTAATTGCAAATAGAAAAAATTAATATTCCATTTAGTTGTATGCTAAAAGTGGAATATTACACCATTTTTCTAGATAAATTGTCAACTCAAGGGTGTTAGTTATTTCAAGACTAACACACAAAGTATATGTAAGAGCAGCCACACAACCTACTATCTGATCAATGGCTTAAATAAATGAATAGGAAACTATTGTAACAATAATTAAAATGGATTGTAGAACTAAAAATGTATTCACAACAATTACTGAGTATACTAGAATAGAAGTTACAAAACCAAACAAAAACATGAAATCAATGGAAAAAAAGGTAAGGCAACACCTGATCAGAAGAGTTGGCCCAAATCTTTGGTCAGGGTTATGACAAACTCACAATTTATAGGTAAAACAATAGAGTGTTGTGAATTCAATTAATTGCAAAATACTTCTGTTACAAAATATGTATGTGCTTGCTTAACCCCGATTCATAGCCAACATACCCTCTTTATAAAAAAATTTAGGAAATCATAGATTTCCTCTAACAACTACATATCTACAATTAATAAATTTGTTACAACAACAACCTAGTTGCTAAAAGGAATCCATGAAAAAGCCTGAAATGTCGTTCTGGTGAAAGGGAGTCTATTTCACTGCAGCAGCAAGTGAAGATAGCGTTGGAAATTATAAGTTGCTCCATGACTCACACCTATAATCTTCCCGCTTTTGCAAAATTCTGTAAAAATTTCGGAGTTAAAGTTTGAAAAAGGTAAAACCTCCTTGACTATTACTTCATTAATCAAATATCCCATGTAAGATAAAAGAAAGGGGTTTACCTCATATATTTAAGAGCAATAATGATACAAAGAGATAGAAAGGTGGGAGAAAATGGGAGAGAATAGTATAAAAATCTGGTACACAACACTAGTTACAAAGCCTTCAAGGCAAAGCCAACTTCCTTTCTCGGTTTGTCCCTAACTATGCAACCACTGTGCATGGGTTTCTTAGACTCCTTTGCTCTAACATCCGATTTTTTTTGGCTAACTATGCTCAACTGTCTTTTGATGCACTGAAACATTCTCTCGCTTTTGCTCCCTTGATAAGTCCTCCTAACTTTAAGAGGAATTTCATCATGTATATCTCAAGTTCCACCGTTTCGGTCGCTGGGGTCCTCAGCCAGGGAGATGACAAAAGAAAATAACATGTTATCTATTATTTCGGTAAGAACCTTGTGGGACCCCCTGTGTCCTAATCGCATGAAGAGGAGCTAGCATTGGTAGTTGTTTTCTCGGTCCAAAAACTTCGTCATTATATCCTTACACGTTCAACCAAGGTTGTCACCAATTCCAACCCTATGGCTTTCCTACTGAGTCGATGGATAATCAATGGGAAGTACGCCTGTTGGATCGTTATCCTTCAAGAATTCAATCTTCAATTTTTCACACCCAAGAGTAAGAAAGGTTTAGCGCTTGATGAACTCATTTATTAATTTTTTACTGGTGCACGAGATCTGATGGTGTATGATAATTTACCCGATAAGCACTTGTTTTCCATTACATCAAATGACCCTTGGTATGGAAACATCGTCACCTATCTGCAAACCTAGAAGTTTTCTTCCCATATTGATCGTGAGCTTGATGACATATACGACACCAAGCCCCCTGCTATCTTCTCATTGGTGAAGATATTTATTGTTGTAGTGTTGATTATGTCCTCCGTCATTGTCTCACTGACACCGAAGCCTAGCAAGTCCTTAATGCCTACCATAGCGGCATTTGTGGTGGACACCTCTCCAGTTTGGCTACTGCCCAAAAATTCATGCACGCTAGGTATTTATGGCCTTCTTTCTTTGGTTATTGCATTGAATCAGTCAAACACTCTTCTGATTGCCAACTCTTTGCCCAAAGGCACGAGCTCCACCCGCTCCCAACCATCTTGTCATATCAGTCGACTACTTTTGTGAGTGGGCCATTGAATTTATGGAGTTTTGACCTCCATCTACTAGTAACCACAATTATATCATTATGTTGGTTGACTATTTCACCAAAATGGGCTAAGTCCATGCCAATGTTCAACAACATAGCGGGTGCAGCAACTCTCTTTTTCTTTAACCATGTTATCACTCGATTCGGGGTTCCAAAAAAATTGGTCTATGACCATGGTTGACATTTAGAAGATGATATATGTTGTGAAATATCCTCTCTGTTGGGCTTTGAGTACTAATGTTCATCGTCTTATTATCCCGAAGATAATGGTGAAGTTGAAATGGTCAATAAAATCCTTAAAATTTTGCTTCAAGGGACAGTGAACAAGCACAAAACCAAATAGAACCTTATGCTCTTCCATGATTTTTGGGCCTATATAAATTCTATTAAAATCACCACCAGGTTGGCCTATAGAATTTTTTTTAAATATGACACCTATTTTACTCCTTTCCACCTTGTTTTTTGCAAGGATGTAGTCTTAACGATCGAATCTGAAATGCCCTCCCATTGCCTAGTTGTCGAAATTCTCCCTAACACCCAATATTTACAGAAAACAATTATCATGCTTGAGTTTGCTTTTGAAGACCATCATGTTGCATTGGAAACCATCAAAATGGACAAGAAGTGAACCAAAGCTCAATATGACCGAAAATTCCACCCTCGTACTTTTCACGAGGCTGACCTTGTTCTAGTGCATGACCAAGCTCATGATGTGCTTAGTCATGGGAAGTTTTGACTCATTATGGATAGGACCTTACATCATTATTAAGGATTTGAGCAAGGGGGAATATGGTCTAGAGGATTTCGAAGGTCAACTCCTTCCTAATCCTCACAATGCAATCTACCTCAAGAAATTTTACACATAGCATTTCCCATTGATATATGTGTTTTATTTCTATCATGCATTTAGGTAGCTTTAATTATCATCTTATTTTTTTTCTTGTGGTTCCATTGAAATGGATCCATCATCCACACTATATATCTTCTTTTCCGATGGTGCACATTGCTTCTCCCGAAATCTAGCCTCGACAACTTGGGCCATTCACCCCCTTGCATTTCTTACTCCTCTCCAATGGCGTATGAATTCGATCTTCCACTAGTAATTGTGCCGAATATGGTACAGCGTTAAGTTTCTTAGTCAATTCCCTTAATCATCTCATCCCTCATCTTCATGTTCATTCAGATTCCTTACTAATTGTCATGCAATTGAATGGTGTGTATCGTGTGAATAACCACGTCCTTTTTAGAAGATATTTTACGAGTGAAGCTCTTAGTGCATGAATTTGAAACAATTACATTCAGACGTGTACCTATAGACCATAATCACTATGTAGATAACATTGCAAACAATATTCTATATTGGAACCTATAACATGCATTTAACACAAGACGAAAATAAAACAAATGGTGAACCATATACTCATCATATAAAAAAAAATGCATATCCATATTATGTATCAAAAAATCCTAATGTTTGGATTCCACTACTCTAAATGAATATGACATGGCCATCACATGTTACAAAAATCAAAACAGAGGGAACCACATGGCCCTACATCCAATCACTATCTGGAGGGTCCTAAGCCAATGGCTCGGCTACGACAGCCCATAGATCCTGAACTTCCTGTCTGTCCATCGTCATGTGCCGCATGACCCCTCGCCACTTAGAGGGTAGCCCTATACATCCCTTGATGTACTGGTACTCATGATCATGCCATTCATGCTCAGGTACACTAGTCAGCATCAACTTACACTTGCATCAGACATCCTCCACCAGAGCCTCATAGTCAGGTCTCTGGTCTCCTATTGCTCCACTAGACTCTGCATCCCTTGGCGCTTCAGGTCATCCCATATATTCTACCGACTTCACCCATCCTATATTTTCATACAAAAAAGTGACAAATAAATGCCACATACATATTATAAAAACTTTAGATACACCATAATATATAGTAACTTTCACTTAAAATCTGGTCCCCATGCTGAAACTGGCAGAAGTGGCAAGTCAGGGTCTCCCTGAAAGTTCATACCATTGAATGGATTTTCATCTATGTACAATGACATATAATCCCAATGTGTAAATAACACAGGTCAGAACACCCATCCGACTCCCATGCCTCCTCCTCCCCGCATTACTTTCCCCTAGCGGCACATCCTAGGCACCCGTGGGCTCCCATCCTAGATCTGTTCATGAGGCCGAAGTGTGGGTATATTCTCGAAGAAGAACGAGGATAACACCATACCAAAATCATAGTCATGGTTCACCTATCTCTTGCATAGTGATAACTGTCATTTCACCGACGATAGCATCATCTAGGCCAGCCCATAGTAGGTCCCACTCATAACACTCTCAACCAAAATCATCCGCCCCCCAGTGATGTGACAAAATGCCTCATTGCACAGGATCCATAGTACTATTTCAGAGACAACTTGTGTCTCTAGCCTCTCTAGGTCACTGATCGGAATGGTTGTGCCCTTAGCACGAACATCCGGTCAACAGTGGCATTCCAAGAACTCTGATATGTTTCTCCCATGCGATAATATTGGATGTATATTTACCACCACCCCTAGTGGGGAGAGTTTGGTCAAGAAGTAGATGTCATGAATGGTCAAGTTGATCTTGTGCCCCTGCACCATAAAGGCCTCCATGTCGGGATACTAATAGCTAACTATCCTAGATAGTAAGGGCTCCCCTGCTCTCCTCAATGGGTTCTTTTACACGTCATTTTGTCACCATGATATTTGAATGTTCATATGGGTTTATTACCGTCCATATCATGTTCCATTAGATGTCAAAAACACTCATGTTCCTAAATCAAGTCTTGGAAATTGGAGAAAAGCTCTGTAAAACCCCTGAAAGTCTTCTTGCGCAGTTTTTCTAGCGTTTCTCTGTGCATGCGATGATTATCCTTCCATTAGCCACGACGATCGCCGTTTTTTTTTCCACTAAAACTTATGCACCCCTGTGAAAAGCAAGTAAAAATAAAAACTAACTTCTAGAAGCCAAGTTGGTCAAATATTCTCCCAACTAGAAGCATCTAGAGTTGCAACAGTTTGAGATTTATCCCTCCATTGATGGAGCTTATTCCTTGGTCCAAGGAACTTAAATCACTTCATGGGAGGAATCCATCCCTCTTAATGGATCTGAAACTACTTCAATATCGATATATATTGAGCTCATGTTTTAGGTTCATGGGTAGATACCTGAGTTATTAATGTGAATAGAGACTGAAATGTATAGTTTCTAAGCTAGAGAGAGTTCATAGAGTGCATACTTTATATAGTAGTGAGTTGTTGTTGACACACTGAATATCACACCTTTGTGTCTACGACTGCATGACAGTCATCCTAAAGAGGAAGGCTTATCAAGAAGAAGGAGAACAATTTCTCAGACCTGGGAGGAATCTGTACAACATCAAGGCATCCGGTTGTAAGATTTCTCCTTCTAATTTATGATAATACATATGGATCTCTTTTTCTCACTGTATTGTTTCTGAATTCATGGGACTGATGTCAATACTTAGATTCCTTGACCACTAAGTGCGATTAGTATTTTTTATTATTATATATTTCATATTCTTTGATTATTTCTCTTGCCTTTGATTTCAAGTTTTACTCATCATTGGAGAACTACTTTAGAGCGACGAACAAAGGACTACATCAGACGTTTAGATTTAAAGGTAGGAGCATGTCCTCTCTATTTTACTATTATAATGATCTTAAAATACAAATAATCTAGAGAAAGAGATATTCAAATGGAGCTTTTTTTCTAGTTACTGGTGGGAGTACTAGGGAGATCACTCTTGTCCACAAGAGGGATTAATCCTGGTAACAAATTTGTGACCATACTGGGGACTAGAGCTTAGTTTTCTTTGTTTGTGTTGAGTTTGAAAGTTTTTTTTTCTAATTTTGACTTCTCTGAGTGTGGCTGGGTAGATTAATTTTTAGAATATCTGAGAAATAAAAATTATATTTTATTTTTTCCAGCTTTTTCTCTGCGCGCGTGGTTTTTTGTTGAAGGCAGAGTGGAAACCTACAAGCCTTGTTAGTTCAATCCAGTGTGCATGCACACTGTTGTCAACTGGTAAGCTACGCACCCCATGGAAAATTCTAAAAAAATTGAATTTCTCTTTTTCAGAGCTAGATAACCAAATTCTTGAAGTTTTCCCTGATCCATTCCAGTTGTCAGATCCTGTGTGGAAACTCTTTTTCAGCAATTTTGAGTATTGTGTGATTAATCATCCTGTTTGAATTTTACAAAGTTAGGGTTTACCCTAGTTTACTATTTCTCTATATGGAAGTTACCTTCGTTTGCCTCAGATCACTGGTTTTATGATTTTTTCTTCTTGAGCCATCGATATTATAGCCAACCTTAATTCTATGAATTTTTTTCCTTATTCATTTGTAAAATGGAAAAGGCTTCTAGATCATTGAAGCCTGATTCAACACCAAGCGCTCTTCCGTGATTTCATTTCTACTGGGATAAGTAGGAATATTCTTATTCTAATAACAACTGAGAGAAATCATCTACAAAACATTCATAGGTATCCTAGTTAGGATTCATAATTAGAATTTTGATTTGATTTTTAAATTTATATTTTTTTGGGTTTTTTAGGAACTGCTTTCTTTTGGGAATTGTTTCTTTGTTGAAATTGTATTTTTTGACTTGGTTGTCAATGGAATTTTATTCGAAAAGAAAAATTGATCATATTTGGAAATTTATTTCTTAATGAAATCGTTTCCTTTTCAGAAAGATTTTTTTTTTACGAATGAGGAATTTTTTGTTTTAAATTCAAAAAATCTCTAAACTTTCTCCTAAATAGAATTCATTGAAAAGAAAGAGTTTCATTTTTCATATTGATTCATTCAGAGTATTTTGTGTTGGGTCACAACATCATCAAAGTTTCAAATCCATACCATTTGCATAAAATAAAATCCAAATCAATACAACACTTAAAAAAATCAATCCAGAAATTTTTACATTTAGGGCTCATTTCACCAATATAGCACAGCATAGTGTTTTGGAATACGTTGTAATAAATGTTCCAAAGCAGTCAAAACAAACAAGTAGAATATTGTGGTAGGGAAATGCAATTGTTGTATTGGTACTCTAGGAAGCTCTTCTTAAAAGATTCAAGCATGAGTTCATGTCAGACAGAGTGAGGTAATTGTACCTATCTCATTGGTGAAGATAGAAGACATGCACGTAATACAAACAGTAAAACTCAGATTAACCATTTTTGTGGACCCTGGGGTAACTTGTTAGAAAACCTTGAATTTACCATGTCGAGGACCTTTAAAAGGGATTGAGTGTGATACTCTTCCCTTGCGTGTATATTAGATCGTAGACTATTCCCCTAGGTGCACTTTTCTAAGTTGGTGACCTTACTGGCCATAATATTTAGGATTTTTCCCAAGGTTATGCTGGAGCAAAGATCCCACTATACTTGGAAGAGATGTCAGCTAAACTCACTTGGACTTTTTGGAGGGTACTCTTCACTTTGAGATGGAATAGTGGAGGTACTTGCACTAGACTATTTCATTAAGCAGGTTGTCAGGGTAACTTTTCCAACTGCCAAGTTTTCCACATTGTATTTTGCGATGTTGGATTTCATCACCAACTAGTGTTTTTGGTGTTGAAAAATATTGTTTTGTATGTGGTTTGTCTCTTAGATTTTTTAGGTGTGTGTTCAAATTGCTTATTTTCTTAGCGAATTTAGGTGTGTTTTTTTGAAATATTTTTTGATTTTGTGTGTTAAACATTAATCGCGGTTGAATTACTGATACACTCTCCTAGAATGCAAGGGAAACCCCTTAAATATACACCGAGTCAATTGGAAAAGCTTAAATCTGAATGAAGTAAGAAATCAGGAACTAGGTCTACTGAACAAGGAGAAACATCTGTAATAATATATCCTGATTTCGAAGTTAATCAAACTCAGAAAATAGAATGAAATAAGGAACAACCAGAAATTTCTGAAGTAATCACAATTGAGTCTACTACCGGTGAGTTGTGAGATAGTCAACATTGAACCCGAAATATCTAAACCTGAATCTAAATCTACTTTTTCTATTTCAACTTCGTAATTCATATCTCAAACCCTTGGTTGTCCTAATTCACCTGGAGTGAAGTTTCGCATTACTAAGAATCTTCCTCCTGGCCTAATTAGTATCGAAGAGATTACTAACATGGAAAAAGATATCACAATTCCTCCGCGTCAAGAATCTTTAGATATAAGGTATAGTGAACCATTTTACCGTTACAGTCCCTTTAAACCAAATCATTGGTATCAAAAATTTACCGACTTTCTACATATCCTTGGTCTCAATTATTCACCACACTGCATTCCTTTTTAATCTATACCTAGTGGTAGTTACATGGCTTCATCAAGCATGTTAGCTGATTCATCCATGTTTTCTTCATCAGCTGAATTTTTTTTTGTATGGTGGTCCATCAGTTCTTGCTGGATACCAGTCATTCTCAGGTACTTTCTTGAGAGCATCTTCCTCTTCTAAAAATATTACACAATCAACTGGTATTCATGAATCTACTACTGAAACTTTGACAATGGAACAACTCTATATGATGTCCAAAAATATTCCTCAAAATAATTCTCAATGAGGAAATTTACCACCTTGGGGGAAGTATACTTCTCAGGGACAACCTCTTCAAGGGCAGTACCCTATTCTAAGGCCACAACCTATTCAAGGGAAGTACCCTATTCCAGGGAAACAACCTATTCAAAGAAAACAACCTCCTTAAGGGTCGTAGTTTTATCTAGAGAAACTATACTTTCATGGAGGTCAACCTTTTACTGGAACTTATCTGACAAATTATCAAACTTACATTCCAATACCTCAAACTGGTTATCGTCAACCTTATGCATCGTAACCTTTAATGGGAGCTCCTTACCTAGGTGTTAATGTTGTATGGAATTTGTTTTTGAATCAAAAACCTTTGCAACCTACTTTACAAGTACTTTATAATCAACGTAGTCATCCAGATGGAAAATTTGGTTATACCCAAGTCCAACAGCCTGTCTAGACTGCACTTCAAAGTACCCCTCAGGTATATGTACTTACTAGTCATGAAGTTGGTCTAAGTACTCCAAGTAATCCTATCCAATATGTTGTGAAAACTTTTGGTTAAAGACCAAGTACACCTCTCCTTGGAGCTTCTCAAGTCCTTGTTGCTTCAACCCTTCAAACGACTGCATCAATTGTAACAAAGGCAATCCCTCAAGTAACTACTCATCAAACTGGACCTGTAGTTTAGTCTACTATTCAAACCTCTATAGCACAACCTGGTGTAGCTACAGTTCAAACAAGCCAACCTTTTTTAGTTCAGTTTCTGCAGATTCAACCGTTTCAAGGGAAATATCAATATGGAGAAACAGGACAAAATCCAGTCTACCAATGTCAACCATACCCTAGTTATACATATGAAATAATAGATAAACCTTATTTTGGTACAACTAACCTCAGATGCCCTAGAAGTATTCCAATCCCATTTTCTCAGGCTATTCTAGGTTATCCTAGATATCCTCCTCTGGGTATGGGTATTGTTCCGCAAGGTTATCAGTTTGCTCAAAAGGACCGTAACCGTCGGTTACCATTCATTGCAACTTTAGACTTACCAGATTTGTCTCACCTCACAAATGATCCAATTTATTTTCTTCCGTTCTAGTTGGCAATGCCAACTAAGTTTCCCAGTGATATACCTAAGTTTGAAGGAAAATCAGGAGAAGGCCCCTCAAATCATGTGATGACTTATCATCTTTGGTGCACATCCGATCCCTTAATCGATGACTCCATTCAATTGAGACTTTTTTCGGAGAAAATTGATAGGCTTAACTGTAAAGTGGTATATCGAGTTACCACGTGGCTCTTTTAATAATTTCAACCCTTTAGCAACAACTCTCCTAACTCACTTCCAATTTCTAGTCTGTTACGATAATGGCACGAAAATTTTAAATTCATTAAAACACAGTACATCTACATACATTTCAGATCACATACACAAATAGCGATGTAGATGACGTTTAGTAAATTTTTCATTCTGGATCAAATTTTGGCAGAATCGTTCATTAAATCATTACTTCCAAAGATCATTGAAGACATAGATAAGGGATTTTTTGTTACAGAATAATAGGTCATACCTCAAGCGCAGTACTTAGGCCTTGTATACACATAGTCTACTACTCTATATGAAAAAATTCCTGATTTTCCATGCCTAGGAAAAATTACTACAACTCCTTCTGCTTCTAATTCTAAAAACGGTGTAATTGGTACAGTTAATACCAAAGAGAGTAAGAGGAAGTAACCTAAATCTACTTCTCCCATAATAACTGTACCATATTCACCTAAAGAATATTCTTCTGTTGAAACTTCTGTCGAAATTCACGTTGTAGACTCATCCATGACTAAAGCTAAATCTGGTAATAAGAAGAAAGGTAAGAATAAAAAAAAAAAAAAACACATCTCCTAAAGAGAAAACAGAGAAAACTATACCATCTGATGAAAAGTGGAAACCTTGTTATCCTTGTCTTATCTGTGGTGAGGATCACTATACCAAATAATGTGCCAATTGGGCCGAGGTATCCAAGTTTTCAAAGGTTCACCCACACCTACTATATTGAAGGATTCTTTTCCATATCAAGATAAAAAAATGATCAGATCTTCTTCCAATTCATCGGCAGATATTTTAATGATGCCTCCTGTCATGGTTGTGACACGATCTCAAGACTATGGATATAAGAGTCCTAGAACTGGTAAAGAAACTGAATCAGAGTATGTGTTGATTATTAGGATATTAATAATCATTGTCTGAAAAATAGCTATCGTACACCCTATATCGACCAAATTGTTGATGATTGTGCCGGAAATGAAATATTATCATTTTTGGATGGTTTTTCTGGTTACAATCAAATCGCCATACTCCCTGCTAATCAACCTAAAACAATGTTTATATGTCCTTGGGGCATGTTTTCATATTGTAAATTACCTTTTGGACTCAAAAATGTTGGTGCAACTTTTGAAAGAGCTATGTATTCTGTGTTTCACGATATCAAACATATTTTACAACCTCACTTGGATGACATACCTACTCATTCTTTATGTAGAGAAGAGCATACTATGCACTTACGTGATATATTTATGAGATGTAGGAATTACAAAATTCATTTGAATCAATAAAAATGTTTTTTTCTATAATATGAGGACATTTACTTGGATTAATCGTTTCCAAAGAGGGAGTTCATGTCGATCCATCGAAGGTTGAGGCTATCATTAACTTACCTCCTCCTTCAACTCTCCACGAACTCCAAAGTTTGCAGGGGAAAGAAAATTTTCTACATAGGTTTATCCCAAACTGTGCAAAGTTAACAAAAGGTTTTACCCAGTTCTTGAAAGAAGATGTTCCATTTATTTGGGAGGATATTGCTGATAAATACTTTGATGCACTTAAAAACATGTTAACTCATGCACTGTTGTTGCATCCGTCAAATTACCACCAAGATTACTTTTTATACTTAGCTGCATCCGATTCCACGATTGGAATGGTTTTGGTTCAAGAGGGCGAATCTAAAAATTAAAATTTGATCTATTACCAAATTTGGAATCTCAATATAACAGAAATCAAGTATTCACATGTGGAGAAATTGGCCTTGGCAGAAGATCAAGTTGTCCAACATTTTATGTCATTACATATTGTTACGCAAAACCACACTGATATCTAATTGCAACCCGATGATGTAAATATTGAAAAAACAATAGCTCGGGGGAAAATACTCCAAATGGATCGTTATCCTTCAAGAGTTTGATTTGGACTTTGAGAAGTAGAAGTCTAAGAAAGCACTAGTGTTTGCCAAGCTTATGTGTGATTTTCCTAATACTGAGTTTGAAACAATGGCGGAGAATCCTATCGCTAATGAATCTCTATTTAAAATCAATAATTTATATATCCTTGGTATGAATATATCATATATATATATATATATATATATTCAGACACAAACCTTTTGCCCAGAGCTTTCACAATCAGATCGACGGAGAATATGATACCAATCACAGCAATACAATATTGCTGGCGACACTCTTCATCATTGTGGTGCCAATTCTGTATTTCAATGTTGTATAACTCATGAAGAGTCTGAAATAATTTTGAATGATTGTGTATATATATATATATATTCATACACAAACCTTTTGCTAAGAGCTTTCACAATCAGATCGACCGAGAATCTGATACCAATCACAGCAATACAATATTGTTGACGACACTCTTCATCGTTGTGGTGCCAATTCTATATTTCAATGTTGTATACCTCATGAAGAGTCTGAAATAATTTTGAATGACTGCCACTCTGGAGCATGTGGTGGTCATATGTATGGGTTTGATACAAACCAAAAGAGATTGCAAGATGGTTATTTTTGGCCATATTTATTCAAAGATTGTATTATTGCGGTTTGAAAATGAAATAATTGCCATATTTTTTATCGAAGGATGCATGCACCTCCAACCCTTTTCACCCAATCATTGTTGTCGGTCCTTTCGCCCAATGTGGCATCAATTTCATTACATATAATTTTCACTCATCCGGGGGGCATGGGTATATTATTCTCACCATATATTTCTTTACCAAATGGGGCGAGATGATGCTTACATTCGGAGTTGATGGAAAAAATGCAGCTATTTTCATATTCAATCATGCGATTTCTCAATTCAGTGTCCCTCAAGCTATCGTTACAAACGATGAGAGTCATTTTAGAAATATTATGATGACCAAAATTTTTGATCAACTTGGCCTATGCCATGATAATTCTATGTTGGCAATATGATGTAGAGTGTTGTCCTTGATGGCAACCCACTGAATGGAGATGAAGACATGCGACTGTTGACTTGTGTTGTCCTTGATGGCAATACATCCGATGAAGTTATTCTTGACTTAATGAACTTGATAAATGATGTAAATATGATATGAAATGATGTTTGTTAGCAATATGATGTTGAGTGTTGTCCTTGAAAGGAAACCCACTTGATGAAGATAATGGCAACTTACTTGATGAAGTTGTGCTTGCTAGAATATGTTCTTGATGAAGGAAATATGATGTATCTATAGTGTGTACAGAAGGCAATGAAGAAAGGAATTCAGAATGTGCTCAAAGTATGATGAAAAGAGTATGTCTCTATGAATACGCGGATCTGTCTAAGGCAAGTCACATATACACGCGGAAAAGAACATTCCAAGTCGCGTATCGTGGCCGGCTCCAAGGTGCAAAAACGAACTGGTAGTATTGAAGACTCATGGTATTGATTTGGCTACAGTGGTATTGAAGGCTCATAGTATTTCTTTGGCACGGTGGTATTGAAGGCTCATGGTATTGCTTTGCTGTGTATTGAAAAAGGATAAACCTATATAAGAGAAAGAAATTCATTGTGCAAATCAGTGTGGGTGCAAGATGTACGAGCTTGAATGAATACTTCTCTACGAAGTAGATCTGAATGGTCTCTCTGAAGGAGATCTGAATGGAAAGGGTTACACTTGAAGATAAATCTGAATGTATGATGCACCAATGATGAAGAAGGGATCTAGATCTGAAATGTGCTTGTATCTACTAGATCTGATTATGGAAGGCTTAGATTTGAATTGTGGCGAACATCTGTCTGAAGTGAAAGGGTAAATCTGAACTGAATATCTGATCTGAAGAAGTATGCTGCTCTATAATGATTGAAGATCTATATGCTACTTCGCCGTGGAGGAAGCGCGTATATACGCGGCTTCGCTGAAGAGAAAGTGCGTATGCGCAATGAAATATGTACTGAGATATACGCTGGTTGATGAGGAAGAAAGCGCGTATATACACGACATCAGAGAAAGGAAAGCGCGTATGCAAATTAGGGCTTGCTGAAGCAAAGGGTATGAAATATCTGATCTGTTCTGCTATGTTTATGCTATCTGATCTGTGTTGATAAGTATCTGTTGGTGATGTATGTTTGTGCTTAAAAGTATGAAAAGGGTCCAGTTTGAAAATATGATGAAATGTGGCCTGCAAGTGGTGTTCTATTGAAGTTGTTGGATCTAGTGTGAAAATTGATGAAACGTGGTCCAAGGTGGTGTTGAGGGTTGTAGCCTTCAGTCAGGGGGTTGTAGCTCCCTTCCAGGTGAGGCTGGTAAACGAGATCGGGGGGTCGTAGCTCCCTTCCAGGAGAGGCTGGTAAACGAGTCAGGGGGTTGGAGCTCCCTTCCAGGAGAGGCCGGTAAACGAGCGCAGGTGGGTGCCTGCGTGCTGGTCAAGTCTGTGCCAGCACATATGTTGTAAGATGTTTTCTCTATAATAAAATATTGAAGGCTGAGCAACTGCAGCGGTGGTTTTCTCCCGATTTGGGTTTCCACCTAAAAATCCCGGTGTTCATGTGTGATGCTTTGTGTGATGGCTTATTCTGTTATTACTGCACATGTTTACAGTTTATTGAACATCTGATAAATGAATGATGGAATGATCTAAGTGAAGAGTTAATTACATATCTAGATCTCTGTATACGCGAGTTTCATAAAGGGGATCCGCGTATATACGCAGATTTACTGAAGGAAAGTAGCGTATGGGTTTTAAGGAATGAAAAAGTAAAATTTTTGATAATGAAATTCACCCCCCTCTCGATTATTTTTTTCCCAACAATTCTGGTATCGGAAAGCGAGGTCCCTTGTCTGAAACGATAAGCTTAAAAGTCATGTGTGGGAAGTCAAGAAGGAGTAATGTTTATAAAGCCACCTCTATTCAATGGAAGCAATCTAATATTCTGGAAGGTACGTACAAAAGCATATCTGCAAAGTCTTGGTGCAGATGTATGGGCAATCGTGGAAGAAGGTTATCAATACCCAGCAAGTATTCCTACTGATGCAGCAGAAAGGAAGAAGTATGAAACCAATGCCAAAGTAGTAAATGTCTTGCTAGGAAGCATGTCTGAATCAGAATTTGCTAAAGTGATGCAGCTACATTCAGCAAAATAAATATGGGACAAAATCATTCTAAGCTATGAAGGAGACACAAAGGTAAAAAGTGCAAAACTCCAAACTCTTAGAATTGAATATGAAAATTTGAAGATGCATAGTGATGAGAGTGTTGCAAGTTTCTTTCTTCGTCTGGATGATATTGTAAATCGAATGAGAAATTTGGGTGAAACCATAACTGATACTACTCTGGTGGAAAAGGTCTTAAGATCCTTGACTTCTAAATTTGACTCTAAAGTTTCGGCTATTGAAGAAAGGAAAGATCTGCAAACTCTTTCTATTGTTCAATTGCATGGTATTCTGACTGCTTTTGAAATGAGACAAGGAGGTCCTTCCCAAATCAGAGAAGCTGCTTTTAAGGCATATACAAAAGGAAAGGAAAAGGAAGTTGTCAAAGAATCCAGCTATATATCCGATGAAGAAGAAGCAAATTTCATGAGAAAGCTCCAACTAGGTACTGGAAGATTCAAAGGTAAGCTTCCCTTCAAATGTTTTGAGTGTGGAAAAGTTGGTCATTATGCTGCAAAATGTCCTTATAAAGGAAAAGAAGTAGTAAGAAGAAATAAGAACCGATCTAGCTCTAAGAAAAGTTACTATACTAATGAAGATAGTGATGGGTCATCTAATAGTGAGGAAGAATGTGAAGAAGATCTTAGACTTCTCATGGCATTTGAACAAAAAGAAGAAAATGATACTTTTATGGATGCTCTAGAGGAAAACGATTTTCTTGAAGAAAATAATCAACTCAAACTACGTTTAGAAGATTACAAAAGTCTCTTAGAAGAACAAAAGATAATCAGAGAAACCATTGAAGAGCAGCTTGAAGAAGTAAAGAAACATATTGAAAAACTAGAATGTGAAGTGGTAAGTCAAAGAAAAGAAGTTGAGAAAGCAAAAACCTTGAATCTTAGATTTGCTAAAGGATCTGAAACCTTAGATGAGATCATCAAGGTACAACATTCTCCTCTTATAGAAACGAGGTCTTGGATATCATAGGAGGAATCTTCTCAAACTTGACACCACAAGAAACTAAAAGCGAAGTTCTGGTAGAATCGGAATTCGGCCTCCAAACCAAGGGAATAGGATCTCTACGGGGAAAGCGAGGACCATCTCTCAATTCAAGGAACACTAACAGGGATAGCTTTCAAAGACACTACAACCAACAGGTAAATTCAAATAGAAGATTCCATGATCGCAGAAATTTCTACCTCAATGGGCAATGTTTCACGTGTCACAATTTTGGTCATAAAGCTATTCAATGTGTTGCATATAAAACCATCATGACAAGAGAAGCAAGAAAGAAAAGGTTGGATACTGAACCAAAGAAGAATACCTATAACAATTTTTCTCCTCTTCAAAGTGAAGTTGAATGTACTTATTGTAATAACTGTGGCCATGAAGAATCTGAATGCAGGAACAAGATCCAGCCAAAAGAACATGTTCCCTCAAGCTCTAAAGTTTGGAAAAAGAAAGAACCGCCAGTTGAAAATTGTGGGATAGCATTATTTGCGGAAGGTGAAGAAAATCAATGGTACATCGATAGTGGGTGCTCAAGACACATGACAGGTGACAAAAGCAAACTTCATACTTATAATGCTCTAGAAAAAGAAAAGAAAGTTACATTTGGAAATGATACTCTTGCTGTAATTAAAGGAAAAGGGTCAGTATTTCTAAAAGAAAAGGTGAAGGCTAAAGATGTCATGTATGTGGATGGATTAAGGCATAACCTGTTAAGTGTTAGTCAAATGTGTGATCAAGGAGCAGAAGTGGTCTTCAGTTCCAAAGAATGTGTGGTTCGTGATCTTGATACAGGTAAAATCATTATAAAAGGAAAAAGAAATCCAAGCAACCTGTATGTACTCAACGGCATAGATCAATGTTACTTGAGTAAATATTCAGAAAATTGGCTATGGCATAGAAGGCTGGGGCATCTGAGTTTCTCTCAAATCAACAAAGCAAGCAGACTTCAAGCTGTTCGTGATCTTCCCAAGATCAATCTTCCAGAAAGTACCATATGCAAATCTTGTCAATTTGGTAAGCAGACCAGAGTTCGATTTAATGCCAAAGAAGGATCATTAAGTAAGCCTCTTGAACTCATTCATACTGACATTTGTGGACCTATGAGGAAAATTTCATTACGCGGGGAAGAATACTATATCCTATTTATTGATGATTACTCCAGAATGTGTCATATCGCGTTTATTAAACACAAAGATGAAGCTTTTGAAAAATTTCAGAATTTCAAAGCATTGGTAGAAAATGAATTGGATTTAAAAATCAAGTGTCTTAGATCTGATCGAGGAGGAGAATATTCATCAAATGAATTCTTTGAATTTTGTGAACAACATGGGATTAAAAGACAATTCTCTGTAGCAGGCACTCCACAACAAAATGGTGTAGCAGAAAGAATGAATAGAACAATTGTTCAAATGGCTAGAGCTATGCTAGCTGATTCTAGCATTTCTAACATGTTCTGGAGTGAAGCAGCATTTACAGCTGTTAACATTCTCAACAAGGCTCATGTTCGGGTAAATAGTGACAAAACTCCATATGAACTCTGGTATGGTAATTCTCCCACTGTGAAACATTTTAAAGTTTTTGGAAGTAGATGCTTTATCAAAAATAATGATGAGAAGCTTGGAAAGTTTGAACCTAGATCAGATGAAGGGATACTTCTTGGTTACTCATCTTCAAGCAAAGCATTCACATGTTACAATAAGAGGCTTCAAAATGTTGTTGAATGTATTGATGTTGTTATTGATGAGTCTCCTGCAGCTCCTAAAGAAGAAAAACAAACAACAAAATAAGATGATAGCGACATATGGCCTTCTACATCAGATGGAAATGATATAGACAGTGAATCCAATGAAGAACCTGAAAATGATCTATCTGAAAAAGCTCCATCCAGATACGTTCAAAGGAATCATCCTGAATCTCAGATTATGGGAGACAAGGAATCAGGTGTACGAACAAGGAGAACTTTTGTGGGATCTTCTAGTCATCAGGCACTTCTATCCACAATTGAACCACTCAATGTCAATCAAGCTAGCAGAGATGAATGTTGGAACCAAGCCATGAATGAAGAGATTGATCAAATTGAAAAGAATGACACTTGGGATTTGGTACCAAGACCTCATGATAAAAATGTCATTGGAACTAAATGGATCTTCAAGAACAAGTTAAATGAGAATGGTGATGTTGTAAGAAACAAAGCTAGACTGGTTTGCAAAGGGTATACTCAACAAGAAGGTATAGACTTTGAAGAAACTTTTGCTCCTGTAGCTAGACTTGAAGCCACAAGAATGTTTCTTGCTTTCTCAAGCTATCAACGAATCAAAGTTTATCAAATGGATGTTAAGTCTGCTTTTCTTAATGGTGATCTAGAAGAAGAAGTATATATAGAACAACCGGAAGGATTCATTTTTGGAAATGATGCAAATCTTGTTTGTAGACTTAAAAAGGCTCTATATGGTCTCAAACAAGCTCCAAGAGCTTGGTATTATCGTCTTGACAAATATCTTCATCAACAAGGTTTTTCAAATGGGTCTGCTGATAGTAACTTGTACACAAAAATTGAAAATGATAAACTATTGATTGTGGTTGTATATGTTGATGACATCATTTTTGGGAGCAACGAAGAATCTTTGAGTCAAAAATTTGCTTCTGTCATGCAGCAAGAATTTGAAATGTCTTTACTTGGGGAACTAACATTCTTTCTTAGCTTGCAAGTGCATCAAAAGGCAAATGGTATTTTCCTATCTCAAGAAAAGTATCTTAAGCAAATTCTGAAGAAGTATGGCATGGAAGAATGCAAACCTGTAAGTACACCAATGATAACCAGATGCAGTCTCAGTTCTAATGATGATTCTCCCACAGTGAACCAACCAGAGTATAGATCGATGATAGGAAGTTTACTTTATCTCACTGGGACTAGACCAGACATTATGCATGTTGTTGGGATTGTTGGACGATTCCAAGCTAATCCAAAAGAGTCTCATCTTCAGGCTGTTAAAAGAATATTCAAATATCTTCAAGGAACTCAAGACTTTGGTCTATGGTATCCAAGGAATGTTGATCTTACTCTTCATGCTTACACTGATGCAGATTGGGCTGGAAGTGTTGATGATCGGAAAAGCACTAGTGGTGGTGCATTCTACATGGGGCCCCGGTTAGTATCTTGGTTCAGCAAGAAGCAAAATTCTATTTCCTTATCAACAGCTGAAGCAGAGTATGTAGCTGCCGCATCTTGTTGCACTCAACTCCTATGGATGATGCAAACCTTGCAAGATTTTCAAATCAAATGTGCAACTCCTATCTCCATTATGTGTGATAATACAAGTGCCATCAATATCTCAAAGAATCCTGTTATGCATTCGAAGACCAAGCACATTCCCATCAAATATCATTTCCTACGTGAACAAGTGCTTGAGAAAAAAGTGAAGTTGGAGTATGTTCCCTCCAAAGAACAAGTTGCTGATATCTTTAAACCTACGCCGGACGTTAAGTATCTAAGACAGAAGCTGGGAGTGTTCTCTGCCAGTCAAAAGAAAAAATCTGCATAATTTTAGAAGATGACTTGGGATACGCGGGTTTCCTGAAACACAGTCGCGTATATACGCGAGATCCTGCACAGAAAACCGCGTATGGTTGGTTGGTGACAATTTTTGGTTGGTTCAGCTCTCTTCAGCACAGCTGCAGTGATGTTTGGTATCTCTCTGTTGTTTGGTATCTCACAGTATATCTGGTGGTGTTCCGTTCTCATAATTCTTGCTCATGTTTTGATAAAGATGCCTTTATGATTTGTTGTGGTGAAAGTGTTCGGGATTATGCACAAACTAAGGGGCCTTAGTCATATGAAAAGGATGCTTGGACGCATGCACAGATTCGGGGGAGCATTAGCATTCTTGGAGTATAATGCATTGTTGGCATTATGATGGTTCTGAAATATGTTCTCATTCTTGAGGACTTTCTGGTGTTGGTCTTAATGTCATATATGTAATTTGATGAAAAGGTCATGTTGAGACCCATGATGTAAATCTTGTAATATTCAATCATGTAAGGACTTGTCAAATGTTGTAAACCCACTTGGTTGGGTAGCTGAGTCAAATGTTGTAAACTCACTTGGTTGAGTAGCTGAGTCAAATGTGTAAACCCACTTGGTTGGGTACTTGAGTCTCATATGTAAATCCACTTGGTTGGATATTTGTTGTAAGTATGAGTCATTGGTGATAGGAAAGTCATAGAGTCATGTACTTCATTGGAAAATATGTTTGAAGATTCAGCATGAACTCAGGGGGAGCTTGGTCACTTCAGTATACATCAGATTTGCAGAACGCTTCTTCCACATGTGGAGAAAAGGGGGGAGAGTATGTTGGTTTTGATCCACCCTTTGCCCTTGATGTCAAAGGGGGAGAGTGACATGGTGTTTGAATGGTGTCAAAAATGGAGAATGTGACATGGTGTCATTGTATTCTTAATATACCTATCTGTTGTGGTAACCAAACACCATCGTGGTTTCCATCAAGTCCAAAGGGGGAGATTGTTGGCAATATGATGCAGAGTGTTGTCCTTGATGGCAACCCACTGAATGGAGATGAAGACATGCGACTGTTGACTTGTGTTGTCCTTGATGGCAATACATCCGATGAAGTTATTCTTGACTTAATGAACTTGGTAAATGATGTAAATCTGATATGAAATGATGTTTGTTAGCAATATGATGTTGAGTGTTGTCCTTGAAAGGCAACCCACTTGATGAAGATAATGGCAACTTACTTGATGAAGTTGTGCTTGCTAGAATATGTTCTTGATGAAGGAAATATGATGTATCTACAGTGTGTACAGAAGGCAATGAAGAAAGGAATTCAGAATGTGCTCAAATTATGATGAAAAGAGTATGTCTCTATGAATACGCGGATCTGTCTAAGGCAAGTCGCGTATGCACGCGGAAAAGAACGTTCCAAGTCGCGTATGGGCAAAAGCACTCAAAAAGTGCAAAAACAAGGGCCCGTGGTATTGAAGACTCATGGTATTGATTTGGCTCGTTGTATTGAAGGCTCATGGTATTTCTTTGGCCCGTGGTATTGAAGGCTCATGGTATTGCTTTGGCCCGTGGTATTGAAAAAGGATAAACCTATATAAGGAGAAGAATTTCATTGTGCAAATCATGAGTGTGGGTGCAAGATGTCTGAGCTTGAATGAATACTTCTCTCTGAAGTATATCTGAATGGAAAGGGTTACACTTGAATGATAAATCTGAATGTATGATGCACTAATGATGAAGAAGGGGATCTAGATCTGAATTGCTCTTGTATTTGCTAGATCTGATTATGGAAGGCTTAGATCTGTGATGAGGCGAGCATCTAGGCGAACATCTGTCTGAAGCAAAAGGGTAGATCTGAACTGAATATCTGATCTGATGAAGTATGCTGCTCTGTAATTATTGAAGATCTATACGCTACTTCGCCGCGGAGGAAGCGCGTATATACGCAGCTTCAGCGAAGAGAAAGCGCGTATGCGCAATAAAATATACACTGAGGTATACGCTGGTTTGTGTGGACGGAAGCGCGTATATACGCGACATCAGTGAAGTGAAAGCGCGTATGCAAACTAGGGTTTTCTGAAGCAAAGGGTATGAAATATCTGATCTGTTCTGCTGTGTTTCTGCTATCTGATCTGTGTTGATAAGTATCTGTTGGTGATGTATGTTTGTGCTTAAAAGTATGGAAAGGGTCTAGTTTGAAAATATGATGAAATGTGGCCTGCAAGTGTTGTTCTATTGAAGTTGTTGGATCCAGTGTGAAAATTGATGAAACGTGGTCCAAGGTGGTGCTGAGGGTTGTAGCCTTCAGTCAGGGGGTTGTAGCTCCCTTCCAGGTGAGGCTGGTAAACGAGAGCAGGGGGTCGTAGCTCCCTTCCGGGAGAGGCTGGTAAACGAGTCAGGGGGTTGGAGCTCCCTTCCAGGAGAGGCTGGTAAACGAGCGCAGGTGGGTGCCTGCGTGCTGGTAGGAGTCTGCACCAGCACATATGTTGTAAGATGTTTTCTCTATAATAAAATATTGAAGGCTGAACAACTGCAGCGGTGGTTTTCTCCCGACTTGGGTTTCCACCTAAAAATCCTGGTGTTCATGTGTGATGCTTTGTGTGATGGTTTATTCTGTTCTTACTGCACATGTTTACTGTTTATTGAACATCCGATGAATGAATGATGGAATGATATAAGTGAAGAATTAATGACATAATTAGATCTCTGTGTATACGCGAGTTTCATAAAGGGTATCCGCGTATATACAACAGAAGCCATCGAAGGAAAGGACTGGGAAGTTTTAAGGAATGAAAAAGTAAAAAGATTTGATTATGCAGTAAATACTGATTCACCCCCCCTCTCAGTATTTTTCCCAACATTCTACACCGCATGACCCATAGGATAATGTTCATGTAGAGGCCATCAACAAGGTTTTAACCACCATGATTAAACGAATTATTATAAATCATAAATCTAATTTGCATACCCTGTTTTGTTTAGCATTGTGGGCATAACGTACCTCTGCAAAAATTTCTATAGGGTTCACTCCTTTTCAACTTGTTTATGGTTTAGAAGTTGTGTTACCAATTGAATGTGAAATACTATCACTCAAATTAGCCATTGATTGGTTAAAAACTGGCACAGTTAGATGATACTCGTCACAACACTACATTACCTTCCAAAGCTCAGAAAAAACATGTTAAAAATCAGTATGATCAAAGTGTTAACCCTGCATCCATTCATAAGGTGACCTAGTTCTAGTATATGATCAAGCTAGTGACAAGCTAGGCATTTGTAAATTCGAACCAACGTGGCATGTTCCCTATATTGTTAAGTGTATTCTTACAAAAAGAGCCTATGAATTAATTGATTATGATTGCGTCTCTTTAGATAAACCTAGAAATGGTATTTATCTCAAGATATATTATGGATGAATTTTCATGTGAACATCTCCCTTTTACATTAGTTACATTTTATAATAGTGTTCCTTATATTAGACAAGTGTGCCTAGGATTAGTTATATTTGTTTTACAACTATTACTACTTTCACTGATTCTCTTGATTACACTTGATATTGCAGATGTTGATATACCTTGAAACTTACATTAGTTTTGCTGA
This sequence comes from Pinus albicaulis, assembly GCA_034641835.2. Lineage (NCBI taxonomy): Eukaryota > Viridiplantae > Streptophyta > Pinopsida > Pinales > Pinaceae > Pinus > Pinus albicaulis. Next base: position 1,194,571,977 of record CM076581.1, on the reverse strand, counting down.
CAGTGCCTATCGTAGTACACAAAACATCTCTTCCGTAGCTTGGGTTATCTATTCACCCACCGACGAGTTAGTCTCTATACATGGGATATGCCTTGGTCATGTTAGGAATCTGTAATTAGCAAGATTGGCAAATTCCAATCACAGAAACAACATTATTTCAACCACTTTCGGATTCTAGGATCTAGCCCTCCTGAATCCGGAGAGGGATCTCTCCAATAAGTGCAAAGATGGATTTGTCTTTGAAGTTTATAGTAATGATGTTAGGCTAGTTATGAAGGCTGAGAGTTTTGTTTTGTTTTTGGATGGTTGAGCATGATTATTATTTGAGGTGGAAAGCTCTAAATGAAAAGAGTTTCAAAGGTGTGAAGTTGCAAGAAAATAGAACAAGCTTTGGCCAAGAAGATAGATAATTGCAGGTTTTAGTCCATTGGGCTATGGAGTCATAATAGGGTTTAATTGAAACAACAAGGGGAAAGAGTGGTCCATGGGGCAAGTCATATATGTTTAAGGATCTCTTTAAAGTTTGATTTTATGAGATGAAGTGTTACAAAAAGAGGGGATTTAAAAAAATGAAGAACAAAGAGCAACCTAAGATCAGGCAAGTACTTCTAAACTAGCCTGCTTTTGACATACAATTAAGAAAGACATAAAATTAATCTAAGATCAGGTAAGTACTTCTAAACTAGCCTTCTTTTGATGCACTTTCAATAGAAAAACATTTTAAAACAAAGGGAAACTTGAAGGCAACTGTTGGAGAAGAAACTAGCGGGCCGGACTCACCACAAATCCTCTCCTAGCTCTGATCTACTTGGTAACTTTCAAGAAAAATACAAAGATAACAAAGAATGGCCTAAGATCTGGTAAGTGTTTAAACACTAGCCAGCTTTCAACACATTCCAAGGGAAACATTTAGTCTTTGGGGATAAAACTAGGACCAGGGCACACCATATCTTCCTTAGTTAATCTCTACTTAACATATACTGAAAATAAAATTTAAGAATGAAAATTAGCTAAGGAAATAGGACGAGGGAATTCCAACATTCTTATGCTTAGAACTAAATTAAATCATTCCTAAATAACATGAATTGGAAGAAAACAGGTAGATAAAGATTTTCAGTCAGAGAAGGGTACTGATATACAATAAGTCCTAACTCTATGCATGTTGTTCTTTATAAGATAATATGAACACGGTGAAAACAGAAATAAAATAACAATTTACAATAAGAAATCACATCACCATCGACATAGAACATGATCCCATAAATCAGCTTGTATTGATGCTCCAAACCAGTTACAGATTTAAGTCCAATGCTTTAGCTTAGCAATCATCTACACTTTTCTCAGCCTAACTTATCTAATCACAAACAGAGCTCTAAGAGCCAATGAACACTATTTACAAGTAGAAGTCTCAAGCTCAATTATATTTCAAAGTTTAGCAACCAATCTTTCTCTCATCTTCTCCAGTAGTATTTATAGAAGAATGAGGAGGTGAGATCTGATAAAAGATCTCCAAAGATAATTACTACAGTCTTAATGGCTTCTCAGCCTTTGGGGGGCTCGATGAAAATTTTTACAGGTGTTCTATCTGTATTAATGTTTTTCATTTAATATTAAGCTCAGTGGGAGCTCTTATTGACTTTTGAGGCTCTGTGTTATATTAAAGTAAAACTGCTCATATTTTTTCATTGATTTTATTTGTAGAATTCACTCTCTGGGTGTGCTGAGGCAAATATCTGATCTTGATCAATAACTTCTGCCTCTTTTTGCATGCTTTGAGGCTCAGGTGGCTTTGTGGTAGCCGGGAGGAATCAGTTTGCCTCTGATGTGGTGGTGGAGGCTTTCCTGTCTGATAAAATACTTATGATTTTCTTTTAACTATGTATTAATTGAGAGGATTAGGCTTCTGATAATCAATATTAGCTGTAATCCCCACAGATATGTCTTCAATCTCCTATTTTGGTATGTTCTATCTTCAACACTGATACTCTTTGATTGTGATTTTATTCATTGTGTCTTGCCGATGTGCAGGCCGCGCAGGGCTCATATGGCATCATTGTGATGAAGAGTTAAACCCACTATAAGTAGTTTCGTCTTTCATCTACCAAAATGAATCTACAACCTTCATATATGTATCATTTTCGCAAATTAATAACTCTGAAACTGATCTTGGGACCTGTGGGTTATGGGCCCATATACACAATCGACGGGTTTTAATAAAATCCACACGCCATACCTTAGTTTATCCCCGAGCTCCTTTGAGTGTGATCAACGTTTGATGAGCCAACCTTAGATTGGACGGCGTACGTCAATATCGCGCTAAGCCCACAGTCGACATTTAATGTGCAATGAGGTGGTATTTTCCGGTCAACGTGGCATATTTTAATAGTATCACTTGCTCTTGAGTGGTTTCCTTTCCGTACCAAAAGCGGTGCGATCAAAACTACCTCCAGCTTTCTCTTTAATATGATGGAAAAACCATTTAATCACCCTTTATTAAATAATATACCACAGAATTCAAAACTCTTGATAAAACCAAGCTGCATAAACCATTTCAGGTTACAAAAGGAGCCTGCTGACGTCGGGCTCTTTGTGACCCAAAATTTTTAACAAATCCACCCTATAAAACGTATCATGTCCATTTTGGGGCCTGCTGACGTAAGCCCAAGTGTGACCCATAATTTTTATCAATTCCGCCCTATAAAGCGTATCAGTTCCATTTTGGGGCCCGCTGACATCAGCCCAAGTGTGACCTGAAATTTTAAAAAATCTGCCCTATAACAATTTTGGGTCCGGATTTCACGACCATGCGAGCAACCAAGCAAGACCCGCTCCAATCAGTTGCTACCGTGTGTGCGCTGATGTGTATGCTGACTAGGCATTGGGGAACACCGGTTCTGTGGGACACCTGACTTCTGTCGTGGTCATGGGGACCAGGGCGATTGATTGTGGGTCGTCGATCTACAGATCAAATCGACGGTGGATATGTTTTGAGAAATGCGCCGGAAGAAAACTCTTCAAACCATATGAAAAACCCAAAAAATTAATATAAACAAAGTTTTTATGTGCCGGGATGATTTTATATATATGAAGTGTATAGGCACCCAACTATGGGGCGTTGGTCTATATTGAATGATAATAGGTCGGGGGCTTATATAAGAGGGCCAATCGGCATCGAAGTTTGGTTTAAACACAAACAACATTGCTCTATGATTTTCTCCGATGCGATAAGTGCTTGGGATCATTAGCACTTGGTCCCAGCGCTGGGGCACATAAAGGGGAAGTTTTTTTAAGACTTAGCCCAAGGGGGCTTAATTTTGTGGTAAACAAAACTTTTTTTTATGAATTTTTTCAAGTTTTCAATGGATTTTGGGGTTTTTGGCAGAGTTCAAAAATGAGTTTTAAAGATGAAAAATGATTTTCATGAATGGAAGAAGAGGAATCATGAAAATAGAGGAGTTTTATGGAGGAAAAAGGGGAGACAAATGAAGGTTATTTTTCTTAATGGATGAGCGGGAAAAAGGGATTTTTGCAGCAGTATTTTCTCATGAAATCGGTAGAATTATAGAGTGTAAAATGGGCATAGTAAGGAAGATTTTGGATAGAGGCATGAGGCCTTCAAGAGTCTTCAAGAGATAACACTTTTTTGCAATAAAATTTCTTCCTTGAAGGCTTCAAAAAATGATTTAGCCACCTTTTGGTATAAAAAATTTCATAGGTGGCTAACAGTGGCTCCACTTGGGGATGGTGCCTTCTTGAAGGCATCAAGAACTTCGGACTTTCATTTTCTAGGAGGCTGATCAGTGCCTCATCCATTGGGCTACCTTTATTTCCTTGAATGATCTTCTTTTGCTCTAAAAACATATTAGCAGCCATAAATACAATGGATCTTTCATCAACAAGCTCTCTACCTACCCAATCCTACAGATCTAACATTTTTTCTTCTTTAGAGTGCACTTGGATTGGAAAACTCTTTTACAAAATTTTATTCTTTTGAAAGCAGGAAATCTAATCTATTTCTACTCCTTATTTCTCCATGGATTCAGATTAAACAGTTGAGTCCATATGATTCTCTACCTAATCTACCATCTGTTGGGATTAAGTCCAACAGATTTTATTCACTAAATTCTACAACAGAAATTTAAAAACATACAAGTCAGGATTGAACAGTATAACTTGATGTTGATCTATGGCATAAAAACAAGCTGCACATAGATCTTATTTTGTAGAAAATTAAAACAAAATGGAAGGCTTAGGATCTGAAATTTCAAAGCATTTCCTTCATCTTTTTTACAGCTCTGTTTTGACTTTTGTTTGAGCTGTCTTTCCTTTGTCAACTGGTTTAGATTTTGAGCTAATTGGAACCAAATTTACATCTTTTTTGACTCAGAAAATTAAACAGATTCGAGTCATCTTTTCTTTGGAAACTTAGGTTCAGATTTTGATCATGTTTGAACCTTTAATTTCTAGCCTAAAATACCTACTGATAAGCCAAGATTAAACTGTTTGGAAAATTGAATTCACTAATCCTATCAGCAGTAAATTTAAAACTAATTAGTCAATATTAGGTTGTTTGACTAACTAGAAGTGTGTTCTTTAGGAGTGACATTTGAGCTTTCACACTTTCAGATTTGTTTCTCTTTTTGGTATGAGGCTGTACCTTTCTTGTTTTTACAATCTGCCCTCTTCTCTTTGTTTCTTTATTTTTTTATTTTTGATGTTTATAACTTTGAATGCAATGATGGGTGAAGTATTTATCATGAGAAAAAATATAAAAAGGCTTTCATAACATAACATGGATCAACAGAAGTAACGCTTAAGCATCCTACCATTGACAAGACCCCGAAACAATTCTGCTCCATTCAACTCTTGCAAAAAATAGGCATTATTACCAGCAGTTGAATGGATAGATTAAGGGCCAAGCCATAAGTTGTCAAATTTTCCATGCTTTCCCTTGTCTTCCCTCCTTGAGTCCCACTTCAAAACTTTATCCCCAATATTGAAATTGTTGGCCTTTGTTCTTTTGGCAAAAATATTTTTAATGATGTCCTGCTTCTGTAATTCTTTGTTATAAACTTCCTCTCTGGTTTGCTGAAGATGAATGGTCTCATTTATTCTTATAATCATGTCATTATCTTCAGTTTGAAACTCTTGAATCAACTGCATCACTGGTACACCAAGGGTGGTTGGAAAAATTGCATCAGTACCATACACAAGCTGGAAAGGTGACATGCCAATAGATTTCTTCAAAGTCAATTTGTCAGCCCAAAGTGCATGGACTAGCTTTGTGTTCCAAGACTTTTTTTTGTCCTCTAAAAGTTTCTTGATTATGTTAACTAAACTCTTGTTTGAGGATTATGAAAGTCCATTACCTTGAGGGTAATAGGTCGTGGAATGCCCCAATGTTATCTGATATCCGTGACAGAATTAAACGATCTTCTTTAATCCAAATGCTGCTGCATTATTAGTGATGATCTTGGTAGGATAGCCAAACCTAGAGAGAATATTATTCTCCATGAATTTTATAATAATAGAATCATTGGCTTGCCTAAAAGGAATGGCTTCTATCCACTTAGTGAAATAGTCTGTGGCAGTGAGAATCCATCTATGCTGTGTAGAAGATGGTGGATGGATTTCTCCTATGAAGTCAAGTCCCCCTTGTTGAAAAGGAGCTTCAACAGTGATTGGATGTAGAGGTAGGGGTAGCATTTTTCCTTTTCCTTCAAAAATTTGACATTTATGACAGGCAGTGATCATCTTGTGTATATCAAGAAAAATAGTAGGCCAATAGAAACCAGCCCTCAAAATTTTGTTGGTTGTTGTCTTCCAGTGCAAATGACCTCCACACTCTCCTTCATGGAACTCGTTCTTAACCTTCTCTGCATCATACTCAGGCAAACATTTAAGTAATACACCACTTGCATTTTTCTAATAAAGACATCTATCTATAATGCAATAGTTTACATCTTTTAACTTTAGGAATGTTGCCTTTGTTTTTTTCAAACCAGGAGTTGTATTTAAATTAAGCAACACATAAATAATATCAGCATACCAAGAGGAATTCATAAAATAATCTTCAACAATGGGAGTTGAGATTTCATCTTGTTTGTCCAAAGCATTAATCATATCAATATCGAGAACCTAAAAATTGGATTCATCCATTAATCTATCTAGACCTTGGCCTTTGATGAGTTTAGTGGGTTTTATCTCTAAATCATATTCAAGAATAATCGCAATCCACTTACCTCTCTTACCATCTGGGTCCTGTGTTATAATGTCTTTCACAGCTAAATTTGGGACAAAGGCAATGATGTTTGAGTGCAGGATGTATACTATGAAGTATTTCAAAGATTTAACCAAAGAAAAAGCTTGCTTCTCCATAATCTTATATTTCAGAGGGGCATCCCTCAACACCTTGCTAAAGAATGCAATATGCTGCTCTTGTCCTTGTGGATTTTTCTATAAAAGGACAATAGCTAGGGTATGTTTTTATGCGAACAAAAAAATGTAAAAATCTTTTGAAAAATCAGGACTTATTAGAACTGGTATTTTGGTTAATGCTTGCTTCACCAGCTCAAAGGACTTCTTTGCTTCCAAGGTCCATTTTACCCCTTGCTCCTTCTTCAACATGTTTGTGATATTTATAAGAAGCTCAGCCAAGTTGGGGATGAACCTTCTCAAAAATTTAATATTTCCAATGAAAGATTGCAACTCCTTGATGTTTTAAGGATGAGAGATTTGAAATATGGCCTCAATCCTTTTGGGATCTATCTTAATACCCTCTTCTAAAATAATGTGCTCAAGAATTTTACCTTCTTGGAGCCCAAATAGTGCTTTCTTAGGGTTTAAAGATATCCCAAAATTTCTGCATTTCTCGAAAACTTTTCTTAAGTGTTTTAAGTGCTCTTCATCTGTTTTTGAAAACATAGTGACATCATCAAGGCATATAATGATGAAGTAGCCTAGTTCTTCCGAGAATGCTATGTCCATGGCTCTCTGAAAGTTTTCTCCAGCATTCATTAGACCAAAGGGAATTTTCACATACATGAAAGTGCCCCATGGTGTAGTAAAGACTGTCTTTAATTGATTAGCAGGGTGAACTAAGATCTGATTGTACCCTGAGTAGCCATCAAGCAAAGAAATTCTTCTAGACCCTACCACCCTTTGTAAAATATGATCCATCTTAGGTAAAGGGTATTTGTCTTTTAATAAAGTTTGTTTAAGTCTCTAAAGTCTATACAAAGCCCGATCTCTCCATTTTTCTTCCTAACTGACACCAAACTAGACACCCACTAAGAATATCTAATAGGGACAATAATACCAGCTTCAATCATTTTCTTGATTTCCTTCTCAACCAGAGGCAGTTGAACAGGGTTTATTCTACGCAGTTTCTATTTGAATGGTTTTTGGTTTTCTTTAAGAGGAATTTTGTGTTGTAATATTTCAGTGTTATAGGATTTCAGATCTTTGTAACTCCACGGAAAAACATCAGAAAATTATTTAAACAACTCTATGTATTTGAGTTTAATGTGAGCTAGTAAATTTTTAGACAGTTTAATCATTTTCAACTTAATTTCACTGCCTATATTGCACTCTTCCACTTCAGTCTCGACAGGTTCCAATTTCGGCTTCCTGGCCACATCGTTAAAATCAAACAACTCTTCTAAAGGTGCCAGACACTTTGGAAAACTTTCATCTTTAGAGTGCAGGGTTTCTAACTCTGTGTTTATCTTTGTTTCATTTTCAAGTTTGCTAGATAACAGATTTAGATTATCAAGTTCAGGAGACCTTTCTTCTTTATCAAGAAAATTTTCTTCACTAGGGCAGTTCGTTTCATAATCTGAATCTGAACTTGGTAGTTTGAATTCGTTTCTGAGCTGCATGAAGTCTTCTATTTGTTTGTCTCTGTCGACCAACTGCCAATATTTTTTCGTTATCAGGAATGGCTGGTCTAAATTTTATCTAAGTTGTGCAGTCTTTGGTCTCATATGGTGTTAAGCATGTTCTAGCTACTAAAGCTAAATTGTGGGCTGCAATATTTATTTTTCTTGGGAAAAAAATCAGTTTGGTCTCCTTGAAAGTTTTTAAAAGGTCCATGACATCGTTTCGGTAGGCCCTAAGTTTGGGATGATTTGCGTTATACTCCCCATTGACTTTCCTAATGACTAACTTTGAATCCCCATACACATTGATTGTTTTGGCTCCTAACTTCTTCAACAATCGTAAGCCTAAGAGAAGGGATTCATATTCCACTATGTTACTCAAACACTGGAAGTTTAATCTAGAGGAAAGGCTTTCTGTGTGTTTATTCTCAGTGTTGTGTATCCAGACACCTACACCAGCGTTGGTCTTAGTACAAGACCCATTGAAGTGCATACTCCATAGAGGACTAGTCTCGAGTTTATCATTTGGGTTACTATGCTCTTCAATAAGTGTGCTATAGAATTGTTCTTGGAGGTCAACACACTTTTGAACTTGTTTTAACTCAGATTTTTTATTGGGTTGAGGACTGCATTCTTGACTCTCAAAGTTTAAAAGCAAAAGACACATGATTTGTAGCTCAAGATCCACGTTTTTATTGCTAGAGTTTATAGGTTCAACAAACTGTTTTGACACTCCTACGTTATCTTCTTCCTCCTCTCTATCTATTATTAAATCAGACAAGGTCACCTATTCACTGAAAGTTTCATCATTAAAAAGGATAAATGAATCCAGGTCTGTGTTTACAGAATAAAGGGGAGAGTTCTATGGTTTGTCTTGGCTAGTCACCATGTATTGCATATGAGACTCCTTGTAAAGTCTTCTTGTCTAATTGAAAACAGGGATGGTCACATAGGTCATGTCCATCTGGATAGTTCCTTGTAACTTAGCTCCCCAAGACCTAGATAATAGCATTCCATACTTTAGGGGCACATCAGCCACAACGATATCCATGACTAAACATTTGGCTAGAATTTGAGCTAAGTTAACACAGAGGTATTTTATTAATCCTAAGCATTTTACTCTGCTTGAGTCAAAGGAGTAAAGGTCTTTGTAAGGTTTGGTGATTTCAAGGCCTAGGCTCTCCATGATAGCTTTACAGCTTTAGGCATTAAATTATGAGAAGCCCCAGAATCATGCATAGCATTATGCAAAATATTGTCATGAACATTTAAACTTACATAAAAGGGAGGAACAGGTCCCTGTTGATATCTACCTTCAATATTAGGACCAAAAATGAACTCTGGCTGGTCATTATTATCCTCAATATTTAAAGCCTTCAAAATTTGGGTTCTATATACATTCTAGGCAGCTAACTCAGTTAGGGGAACAAAGATTTTGATCTTTGAAATTTCCTGCTCTAGGTTGAAAGGAATTTGGTTCTTTGAAGAACTTGTCTCAACCTTACTAGCTGCTAGTCTATCAACAACATCAGCTTGCTTATTTTTTCTATTTACATTTGAAAAAATGGTCTTAACAGGAGTACTAGCTGAAGTTTTAGTACTACTAATGTCCGCACTCTGTTTTTCATTGTTTTGAGTGCATTTCTCTATACCTTTATCAGAATTAACAACCACCATTTTGTCCTTTTGTTTGACAACTTTAGGCTTGGTCGCAGTGTTTTTTTGTGAAGATTTGTCAGAGGTTTTGATGTTGGCAGTTTGTTGACTAGTTTTGCTTCTAAGGTCATATTCTCTTTGAGACTCTATGATGACATTTTCCATGTCTTGATAATAATTTTCATCATCATCTCTTTTGTCATCATAACGTGTGTATAGACCTTGTTTTCTATCATAATGAATCTCAAAGTCATCATTATCTACCCCCAGCATGTTGATATCATCTTCCTCTGTTATCTCATATGTTTCCTCAACCTCACTTACATAGTTTTGATGAAATGGAGGAGTGATCTGTTGATCATCTTCCCTAGGTCTGGTTGGAGGTTGGTTCCTTCTAAAATTCTGATTCTGGTTCTGGTTTCTGTTTTCAAAAGCATTTTGGTTTTGACTTGCTTGTGCTCTCTCAAGGATGCTTATTTTCTTCATCATCTCCTCCATCATTCTCTCCATATTTGAGTTGGAAGTAGAAGGTGTATTTTCTTCCCTGAAGGATACTCTCTTCTCATTTTTCATTATTGCTCTCTTCTCCATCAAGTTGACTTCCATAGCAAGAGCACCTTTTTGCATCTCTTCAAGATTTGCAGGATCTCTCTCTCTCAGCTGATAGGCCATCTCGGGGTCAAACCCATCAGGAAACTTGTTTAGAGCTAAGCCTTGTGGAGGTTTTAGATCTGGGGAAAGTGCATTATATACACTGTTGAATCTGGTACAATAAGCTTGTACACTTTCCCCCGTGTTTCTATGGAGGTTCTTGTAATCAGAAAGGACTTGGAGAGGATTCTTCTTTACTTCCCATTTATTTAAGAATGTCTGATGGAAGGCTTGGAGATCATTGATAATATGGGGGGTTAAGCCTTTAAACCATTTTCTCACTTCTCCCCCCAGACTCTGAGAAAATAATCTAAGATTGACAGAATCATCATCAATTTCATTTCTGTCAAAGTAGTCATTCATCTTATCCACATGTTGTGATGCAGTTGTAGCATTGCTAGCATCATATAATGGAATTTTGGACTGATAGTCCTGTGGAAGATTGACTAAGGGAACAGGAAGGACTAAGGTAGCATACCATGTTGCCATGATATGTGGTGGAGGCGGATTTACAAGAGGTGGATTAACCAAAGGAAAAGTGGGCTGAAGTGGAGTGGTTTTGACAGTGAATGGAGGATGAAGGGATGTGTATTGAACAACAGTAGACTGCTGAGCTGATATTGGATGAGAGACACCTAAATTGTGAAGGAAATTTAAATCGGGAGGTGTTTCTTCTCTACTACCAGGATGTTCACTTGTTTCAAAATATGAAAGTGAAGACTCAGAATCTAGCTGAGTTATATCATCAAATGACCTAGTTCTAAATGGATTTACTAAGTCAAATTGTGATTGTTGTAGAGCTGAAAGATTTTCAGGAACTGAATTAGCTCTCAAGGGTGATCTGAAAATAGTTGATAATTTAATCCTAGGAGACTTCCTAAGGATACTTTATGGGTTATCAACTATCTCGAGTAGATCAAGGTCAGGATAAGCTCTAGTGTGAATCTTTCTAGAAGCCACTATCTAGTGTTTTCCAGACCCAAATAAATAAGAAAATTTCAACCAAGTATGACAGTCTTTAAAGGGTAAACTAATCAGTTTACACAAATTTTAATACTACAGTCCTCTAATTGAGTTTTAATGATATTATAATGATAAGGGTTCTTCCCAGTGGAGTCTTAAGGTCTGTTCAAGATTGTGGAGTCGCCAAGTGGAAGTTTTTAGCTCTTTTTCAGAGGTAAAATGTTTTATGGTCCACTACCATGTTTATTGGATACCAATGTAAAATATTTTTTTGTTTTCTAAGTTATTTTTCAGTCCTATTGGTTGTTAAGAGTGTCCTAAATATATTTCAAAACTTAGCTACGGTTATGAGACAAAGACAATCTACTCTTATGGCTAAGCCAACTGATCTTTCAAGGTTAGACAACTCTTATGAGAATCCTAGGTTTTTCCTAGTTTGTCACTGATTGTAACAAGCTTCATCATGATTACCATTTCTTGGTAGTGCTTGAAAAGGCTGCTTTTTACTCACTAAAAAATGTTTGTATGAAATTTTAAGGGGAACGAGATATTCTTCAACAACATAATAAATCAAACTCCCCAGTGAAGTCACCAGAAATGTTAGGAATGTGTAATTAGCAATATTGGCAAAGTCCAATCACAGAAACAACATTATTTCAACCACTTTCAAATTCTAGGATCTAGCCCTCCTGAATCCAGAGAGGGATCTCTCCAATAAGTGCAAAGATGGATTTGTCTTTGAAGTTTATAGTAATGATTTTAGGCTAGTTATGATGGCCGAGGGTTTTGTTTTGTTTTTGGATGGTTGAGCATGACTATTATTTGAGGTGGAAAGTTCTAAATGAAAAGAGTTTCAAAGGTGTGAAGTTGCAAGAAAATAGAACAAGCTTTGGCCAAAAATATAGATAATTATAGGTTTTATCCATTGGGCTATGGAGTCATAATAGGGTTTAATTGAAATAGCAAGGGGAAAGAGTGGTCCACTGGGCAATTCATGTATGTCTAAGGATCTCTTTAAAGTTTGATTTTATGGGATGAAGTGTTACAAAAAGAACGGATTTAAACAAATGAAGAACAAAGAGCAGCATAATATCAGGCAAGTACTTCTAAACTAGCCTGATTTTGAGATACACTTAAGAAAGACATAAAATTAATCTAATATTAGGTAAGTAATTCTAAACTAGCATGCTTTTGATGCACTTTCAATAGAAAAACATTTTAAAACAAAGGGAAACTTGAAGGCAACTGTTGGAGAAGAAACTAGCGGGCCGAGCTCACCACAAATCCTCTCCTAGCTTTGCTCTACTTGGTAACTTTCAAGACAAATAAAAAGATAACAAAGAATGGCCTAAGATCTGGTAAGTGTTTCAACACTAGCCAGCTTTCAACACATTCAAAGGGAAACATTCAGATAGTCTTCGGGGATAAAACTAGGACCAGGGCACACCATATCTTCCTTAGTTCATCCCTACTTAACATATACTGAAAATAACATTTAAGAATAAAAATTAGCTAAGGAAATAGGATGAGGGAACACCATCATTCCTATGCTTAGAACTGAATTAAATCATTCTTGAATAACACGAATTGGAAGAAAACATGTAGATAAAGATTTTCAGTCAGAGAAGGGTAATGATATACAGTATGTCCTAAATCTATGCATGATGTTCTTTATAAGAGAAGATGAACACATTGAAAATAGAAACAAAATAACAATTTATAATAAGAAATCACATCACCATCGACATAGACCAGGATCCCATAAATCATCTTGTATTGATGCTCCAAACCAGTTACAGATTTAAGTCCAATGCTTTAGCTTAGTAATCATCTACACTTTTCTCAGCCTAACTTATCTAATCACAAACAAAGCTCCAAGAGCCAATTAACACTATTTACAAGTAGAAGTCTCAAGCTCAACTATATTTCAAAGTTCTGCAACCAACCTTTCTCTCATCCTCCCCAGTAGTATTTATAGAAGAATGAGGAGGTGATATCTGATAAAATATCTCCAAAGATAATTAATACAGTGTTAATGGCTTCTCGGCCTTTGGGGGGCTCGATGAAAAAGTTTACAGGTGTTATATCTGTATTAATGTTTTTCATTTAAGATTAAGCTTAGTGGGAGCTCTTATTGACTTTTGAGGCTCTGTGTTATATTAAAGTAACTCTGTTGATATTTTTTCATTAAGTTTATTTGCAGAATTCATTCTCTGGCTGCGATGAGGCAAATATCTAATCTTGATCAATAACTTCGGCCTCTGTTTGCATGCTTTGAGGCACAGGTGGCTTTTTCGTAGCCGAGAGGAATCAATTTTCCTCTGATGTGGCAGTGGAGGCTTTCTTGTCTGATAAAACACTTATGATTTACTTTTAACTATGTCTTAATTGGGATGATTAGGCTTATGATAATAAATCTTAGCCGTAATCCCCACAGATCTGTCTTCAAAATCCTATTCTGCTATGTTCTATCTTTGACACTGATACTCTTTGATTATGATTTTATTCACTGTGTCTTACCGATGTGCAGGCCGCGCAGGGCTCATATGGCATCAATGTGATGAAGAGCGAAACCCACTACAAGTAGGTTCGTCTTTCATTTACCAAAATGAATCCACAACCTTCATATATGTATCATTTTCAAAGATTCATAATTCTGAAACTGATCCTGGGACCTGTGGGTTATGGGCCCACATATGCAATCAAGGGGTTTTAATTAAATCCACATGCCATACCTTAGTTTATCCCCCAAGCTCCTTTGAGTTCGATCATCGTTCGATGAGCCAGCCTCAGATCAGATGGCGTACATCAATATCGCGCTGAGCCCACAGTTGAAATTTAACGCGTGATGAGGGAGTGATGAGGCGGTATTGTCCCGTCGATGTGGCGGCTTTTCACAGGATCGCTTGCTATTGAGTGGTTTCCTTTCCATTCCAAAAGCGGTGCAATCAAAACTGCTTCCGAATTTCTCTTTAATATGATGGAAAAACCATTTAATCACCCTTTATGAAATAATATACCCTGGACTTCAAAACTCCTGATAAAACCAAGTTGCATAAACCATTTTGGGTTACAAAAGGAGCCTGCTGACATCAGGGTCTTTCTGACCCGAAATTTTAAAAAAATCTTCCCTATAAAACGTATCGAGTTCGTTTTGGGGCTTGCTGACGTGAGCCCAAGTGTGACCCAAAATTTTTATCAATACTTCCCTATAAAGCGTATCGGGTCCGTTTTGGGGCCTGCTAACATCAGCCCAAGTGTGACCTGAAATTTTAACAAATCCGCCCTATAAAAATATCGGGTTCGGATTTCATGACCATGCGAGCAACCAAACATGACCCACTCCAATCAGTTTCTTTCGCATGTGTGCTGATGTGTATGCTGACTAGGCGTTGGGGACCACCGGTTCTATGGGATTGCTGACTACTGTCGTGGCTGTGTGGACCAGGGCGATTGATTGTGGTTCGTCGATCTGTAAATCAGATCGACGGTGGAGATGTTTTGAGAAATGCGCCGGCGAAAAACTCTTCAAACCATATGAAAAACCCAAAAAATTAATATAAACAAAGGTTTTATGCGTCAGGATGATTTTATATATACAAAGTGGATAGGCACCTGACTGCGGGGCCTTGGTCTATATGGAATGATAATAGGCTCAGGGCTTATATAATAGGGCCAATCGGCATCGAAGTTTGGTTTAAACACAAACAACAACGCTCTGTGATTTTCTCTGATGTGATTAGCGCTTGGGATCCTTAGCACTTGGTTCCAGCGCTGGGGCACATGGAGGGGAAGTGTTTTTAAGACTTAGCCCAAGGGGGCTTAAGTATGTGGTAAACAAAAAAAAATTTAATGATTTTTTTCAAGTTTTCAATGGATTTTTGGGGTTTCAGCAGAGTTCAAAAATGATTTTTAAACATGAAAAATGATTTTCATGAATGGAAGAATGGGAATCATGAAAATAGAGGAGTTTTGTGGAGGAAAAAGGGGAGCAAAATGAAGGTTAGTTTTCGTAATGAAGGAGGGGGAAAAAGAGATTTTTGCAGCAGTCTTTTCTCATGAAATCGGCAGAATTCCAGAGTGTAAAATGGGCATAGTAGGGAAGATTTTAGATAGAGGCATGAGGCCTTCAAGAGTCTTCAAGAGATAACACTTTTTTGCAATAAAATTTGTTCCTTGAAGGCTCCAAAAAATGATTTAGCCACCTTTTGGTATAAAAATTTTCATAGGTGGATAACAGGTCAAACAACAAACAATATTTCATAATATAGCATAGTCATTGAGTGATTATATAATTCCATCAAATTTTTTATTTGATTTTTGATCGTTAGGTTAGATTCGCAACTCATTTTATTACATTTAAACGGAGTTTATGCTATCAAAAATCAAGCTTTGTTAAGATTAGTTTTGAAGCTTCATCTTTTGGAAAGACAATTTGATTATATCTAATATCAACACATTTCAATAAATTTAAACATGTTGGCTGATGCATTATCTAATTGAGTTATAAAATAAACAACATTCAATCCATGTTGAACAAGATACTCAGAGAACAAAGGTAGTAATATCATTAGGTAAAATAGGTTTCTGTAAAAATTTATTACATATTTTGTGATCATATGTTTAAACACCTTATGATCTAAAGGATATTGATACAAAAAAATAAATTTCAATCTAAATTTACCATCAATTATCCATGATGATGTTCATGATAACAAACTATGGCACATGCCACCCTACGTAGAAATCGCCTAAGTGGATCGGGACACCAATCACATGTCTCTGGAGCATGAGAGGTATATCATTTGTTCCTATATTAGGAATATCAATAGTCAACCTCTCACTGTTGTGCTCCAAAACTACCAGGATCTCTACTACATCATCCCGTGGACCTTCTATGGGTTGTACCTCTCGCATGTCAAAGCAACGAATTGTTTTTGACCGTGTTGGACTAGCATCTGCATTTAAATTTGTTTTCAGTATTGGACGATAAAAAATCAAATAAAATTAGGTAAAAACTCCAAAATTATTCACTAACTTGTCTCATCCTACCGTGCCCCTCGTGCCAGAGATGTTTAACGATAACCTCTATAATCCATCCCTGCATAAGGAAAATCTTCAATCGTGAAGATCTGATTCCTAAGCCATGAAAATTATTAAGGAGTAAATTGAACCATTGCACCACCTTTGCCACCATGGTGAGCCATCAATGCTACCTAATGCACCATACAACGTTCCTGAGGACTTATAGGATCCACCGGATACTATTGAGGCATAAGGAGTGGGATCCTCTCTCAAGAAAATGTTATAATAATGGCACAATACTCGATGTTTTTCAACTTCCCATTATTAGCTCTTGTGATTTCACCTTTCATATTAGCCAACACTCATTCACTCTAGTTGAATATTTTTCCTCCAAAACACTCAACTATAGTCTGCATCTGTGCTTTGGTAGCCACATGAGGAGATGCACTCCAACATAACCTGGTAATCGTGAATTCTATGATTTTTATTTCCAGTCGCACAATAGTTTTGATGTCTATGCGATCATCCTTTAGCTCTGAATCTCAGCTATAATATTGAGCCATGTAAGTAGCACTAGGAAGACCTCCTGGTATAGTCCCAAATAAGGAAATTTTCCTCCCTCTATGAGGCCATCCATTGAGGAAATAAATGTCCTTCGGCTCGATCATAAGCCAATGGTCTTCAATAATGAAAAATTGACCTTGCACATCCCATGGATTCACGAGCCAGGTCATCAGCTCAACCTGTGCTTTCATGCCCTGAATCGCCCAAAACTTGTATAAGCCACAATTCTTTAATGAGCAAATAATTTTTGGATCATCCATGGCTTCATTGTCCACATGTTCATGCTCTCCTTCCCACCATTCCAACATGATTAAATAACTACAAATAAACAAATTAAACATTAAAATTATGTTGGGGAAATTTTAAGCCATTTTATATGCAGAGAATTATGTTTTTCAAAAAAACATGGCACTTGTGTAGGTCCTATGTTTACACATTGCATTTTTTCACACGCGTCATACACAAAACCTACAACGGCTCAAGAATGTTTCTTTTAAAAAATCATTGGGGTTTTCACCAAGAGAACCTGTGCACCCTTGAGGGTGGATTTTAAAACATAATTTCCTTCTAAAAATGCCATGAAATCTTAAAATAAGGAATGAAATGGATGAAAACAAAGAAAATGATGATGTGGATTACCTGGTTTGGACGGTTCTTGAAATGATTGGTCGATTCTTCTAATATCAGCTCCATAATTTTTTAGGCAAAAGCTCTCTCTCTCTGTTCTAAAAATCAAAAGGTGAAAATGACTTCTTTAAAATTATTTTTGTAGTTTTAAATGAATAAAATAATATTATTTTAATTATTTTTACTTTTGAAAATTCAAATCAAAATATTTTTCCTTTTTGAAAGAATATGTTCGTAATTATTCGCATTTTTGTGTAGGATACAGGATTTTGGTGAAAAGAATTATTTTGACATCGAGTACATTTTTAACACTTTTTTGGACTCCGTGAAAATATGAAAAAGTGAAACCCTAGAGTCCTCATTTAAGCCCTTTTCAGACTCTCAAAACATGAAAATATCTTCGAGTACTTGACTATTTGAACTCATTAAAGTAAATGAACAGTTGTCCATTTAGTATAAGTTCACCCCTTTTCCAGACTTAACTGGACTAATTACAAAAAAGGTATACGTTGACTAATCATGGTCAAGAGATTTCTCTCATGAATTATTTTATCCTTTTTCAGGCTTCAGGGAATAAATTTACGAAAACTAACAATCATGGAGTTTACTTATGTTTTTCTTCTGACTCCCTAAAACTAAAAAATGCCTAGTTATTCCTATATTATATTTGTTAAAAATAAACAGTACAGGACATGTCGATCACAATAGGACTAAACGACTCCTTCACAGGGTTCAATTTTAATAATAATATGGACTCATCTGAAGGATGAGCTTACAAAAATAAGCACATGTTATCCTCCTCAAGCTTGAAAAAGTAAAGAGGTACTTGCCAGTAATGGTGAGGGAAAAAGAGACAAAAGAATCTGTTTGTCGTAATTATTTTAGAAATTAGCATGTCACTCTTAAACATGACACTTTTTCACACTTGTATTTGGGTTGGGAAATCATTTTTCTAACAGTTGATCAAACCACATTGAAATTCTTCATCTCGTTTCTAGTTATTAACTTTAGGTCAAATGTTTCCATGCCATTTACAGTGTTGTTATGTGTTGAAGAGAAATTTCAATAAACCATTCATTGCAAAAATATGTCTCCATTCATGTTGACCATCTCAGATTCATTCCTTGCAAAAAATTTCTTCAAAACTTGATCTAATGGTTTCATTTCATAGGCTTTCCTGCGACAGATCACTTTCTATCGACATCATCTCATTATCTATAAAGTTGATATAGAATCCTATCAATACCTTGGGATCTGCATGCCCTAATGGTAGGTTTCTCGCCTTCGACAATAGATTTCCATCATTAACCTTCGATCAAATGATTCTATGATTGTTTTACTGCAAATCATTCATTCACACTTCATATATTGTAATGAAGTACTTTGAGGGCCATTGTAATTATTGATTGTTTCTCTCACACTTTTTAATAGTTCTCTTCATTGATCAGTAATCAAGTGGTTTCTACCATGTTCCACTTTGACACAATCAATCACATGGATAGATTCGTATTAGTTCCAGAAGAAGAAATCAAGAACATGGATCTAGTTTCCACCATACAGGCTGTGAAAAGTTTTATTATTCATAATATAGTAGATTTCTAATGATAGATGATTGCACCCATGTGTCTAATTTTGATGTAATACTGAAATCTTATATGTACCAGAACATTTAGTTAGTTTTGTTATGAGTATGGTAATATATACCTCAACAACGATATATATTTGCATTGAATTTTTTACAGGTTTCAGACCGACTTCTCCAATCCAATCCTTAGAATGATAAATCACTTGAATCTTGAGAAAAAATATCATACTTCGCACTTTAGGGGGAAATCTATTACACGTCATTTTGTCACCATGATGTTTGACTATTCATATGGGTCTATTACCATCGATATGATGTTCCCTTACATGTAAAAGACACTCATGTTTGCCAATCAAGTCTTGGAAATTCGAGAAAATATGTATAAAACCCTCAAAAGTCTACATGCATGGTTTTACTAGCCTTTCCTTGCACATGTGCTAATGATCGTTCCATTATTCACAATGATCGCCGCTCTGTTTTCCACTAATACTTGAACACCCCCGTGAAAAGTAAGTAAAAAGAAAAAGTAACTTCTAGAAGTCTAGTTGGTCAAATATTCTCCCAACTGGAAGCCTCTAGAGTCATGCTAGTTCAAAATTTATCCCTCCACTCATGGAGCTTATCCCTTGGTCCAAGGAACTCAAATCCCTTCATGGGAGGAATCCATCACTCTCTTAATGGATCTGAAACTACTTCAATATCCATATATGTTGAGCTGAAGTTTCAGGTTCAAGGGTAGATACTTGAGTTATTAATGTGAGTAGGGACTAATCTATATAGTTTCTAAGCTAGAGAGAGTTCATAAAGTACATACTTTCTATACTAGTGAGTTGTTTTTGGCACATTGAAGATCACACCTATGTGTGTATGAATTCATGTTGGACATCCTACAGAGGAAGGCTTATCAGACTGAAGGAGAATGATTGCTCACACCTGGGAGGAATCTGTACAACATCAAGGCATCAGGTTGTAAGATTTCTCTTTCTAATTTATGATAATACATATGGATCTATTTTTCTCATTGTCGTATTTCCAAATTCATGGGAATGATGTCAATACTTAGATTCCTTGATCACTAAGTTGGATTGGTATTTTTATTATTATATATTGTAGATGCTTCGATTGTAGGTTCTACTCATCCTTGGAGAACTACTTTAGAGCAACAGACAAAGTACTACATCAGGCATTTAGATTTAAATGTAGGATCATGTCCTCTCTACTTTACTGTTATAATTATCTTAAAATACAAATAATCTAGAGAAATAGATATTCAAATGGATCTTTGTTTCTAGTCACTCATTGGAGTACTAGGGAGATCTCTCTTGTCTGCAAGAGGGATTAATCCTGGTAACAATTTCTCAACAAATTTGAGAACCTCATACCTCGCAACTGCTCCTCGGAGCACCTGATCCCCATGGGCATCAGCACGAAGTGAAAAAAATCCCTCCATCACCATTTTATCCTCAACGGGACCACACATATGCAAATCCATCATTTTTTAACCTTAGAGAAGGTAAACTACATCATAAACAATCAAGTGACCATCCTTAGAAAAAAAAAAAGCCAAAATCCCACCTCCGAGCCAACTCGCACTTTTTAGCCTCTGCAACTACAAGTTCACAATTTTCCCCTCTAAAAACTATGAGCCAGGTTGTAATAGAAGATCGAGAAGGTGTGAGTTTGTCGTGAGGAGGAGCAGAGTTCTGTTTCTGAGCCCCAGGTACCTAATCTAAAAAGATGAACAACTAAAAAAGTATAATAAGGTTAGGAGACCTACTTGCAACTAACAGATCTAGATTCCAATGATCAGTTTGTGTGCTACGATCACCACAAGATTTAGGACCTTCTCCTCCTATCCAAATTCACCACAGCTCCACTACCAAATGAACCAAATTGGAAGGAAATAACCATATTAAAATAAAACCCTAAAATTTCTTTTGTCAATTGCGACCTAACTGTAGCTCGTTTTTATGAACTTTCGGCACTATTAGAAAACTCTCACTGAGCACTATGATGGGCATCCTTTTTTTTTTTTGGTAATTTGACACTTCACTAGGAAGCCATTTTTCCAAGAATGGTCACATTTCTACCTCTTAAAATCGGATTTTTTCAATTGTGTTGCTTGTACTTGAGGCACCACCTTTACTTCACACTTTTTAGCATGTGTGTCAATTTTCGTGATGAGTAACTTTATTTTTGTCATGTTATTATGGTCCATGCAGGGCTTATTATGTGTGGTAGCATCATCAAGTCACCCTTGTTCAGAGCATCTGATTTGATTCACCATTGTATTCATGGAGTGTTTCCTAAGTCAGTTTGCATCCTCTTATAGTATTCCATCCATTTTGGCCTTGTCCCTCTCTTGTGTCACCCATTTTTTCATGCAATCATATTGTCCCCCATCCACCTTGGAGTCGGGTTAATCACTGCCAATTCATCCATGATTTTTATGCTCTGACAAGGTAATTCATCCATACACTACTCAGTATCACCTATTCCATCATCATCCCTAGTGTCAGTCCATTAGTCACTTTACTATGATCCATTGTGCCTTAGTTTAGGATTCCTCAATTCCTCACCTATGGAAAACCTCCTTCTATTGAAATTAGCACATTCATTCCAGAAGATAGGTCTAGAGTGTTATGTACCTTGGTTCCAGCTTCCATTCCTGTTCGGTGCCTCGGATCAGGCAAAGGGACTCCTCATTGCCCTTTCACTTGATTTTTTCTCATATTCTCAACTTCACCTCATTATTTCATGATAGAGATTCGTATAGTTGATGGTTCTTTGATCCAGAAAATTGTAGCTGTCATTCTCAGGTATGTGTGAGATGTTTCAGACCTCATGAGGAGGTGGCCCTTTAGGTAGACCCCCACATGCATCGCTGACTTTAGATTAAGCTACATCCTCATATGGAGCTCCGTAGAATTGATGGGTTCAGTTCCAACCGCTTGTAGCACCCATAACATGCACGTATCATGATGAGCCATTCATATTTTTAAATCCCTTTCCTGTTTGTCAGGGCTTCTTTGGTTTTTATTTTGTCTCATGCATTCACATATTATTGTATTAAGTATTAGTTTTTGTTCCAGGCACAATATGTATGTGGTATCCATTATATTTTTTCTTGGCCCATTTTATTCTAGCATGTCATGTACAACTTATAATGTACTTTATTGTTTAGTTTCATTTTCCTAGGTGCACCATTATTCTTTGTACTTTGTCATCTCGACGGCATAAGTATTATTTAGCCAATTTAATGTATTAAATTGTTCAACATAAATTATCAACCGAGGTTTGTAGTCTGATGAAGTGAGCTACATTATATGTGCTTAGTTAACCTTCTTCTTACTGCATTGTATTTATTTTATATTGTTTTGGGGATTTTGTTCTTTATATCTAAAGTTTAATTTTAAGAAATGAAAACTATGAAATGAATCGACTGAATCTAGTTAAATTTAAATGTTTAAAACTAATCTTTGAAATAATAAAGAAAAGGAAGTGTTCCTGAAATATTCTAATTTGCATAAAAATGAATCAACTTTAGATGGTTAGAATCTGATCTCAAAATAGAGTATCTATTCTAATGACTTTGAGTCTTTTGAAAATTAAATTTAATTCTAATCTATCTATTCCATGGATTGAAATATGAATCTTATGACCGAGAATTGAATTTGCAATGCTAATATAAATGAAATTAGATTCAAAGTAAAAAAAAACTATTGTATGATCAATTAGCCAAGAATTCAATATGGAAGTATGACATAGTCACCCTCTTGACATTATTTACAAGCAATCGATTACACTTTAGTTTTGAAAATTTAATCTAGGAAAGCATTTTAAATAACTTGTAAGGAAAAAATCAATTATTGTATAGGTTAAAGAATCAAGCATCCAATTTGGAAGTATAACAAAGTTACCTTCTTAGCATGATTTACAATCATTCTCTTATACATTTAATTGAGGATATTAATCTAAGAAAGAATTTTAAAGGCATGTAAAGGAAAACTCAATTATTGCATAGGTTAAACACTCAAGCATCCAATTTGGAAGTATGAGAGGGTCACCTTCTTGGTATGATTTGCAAGCATTCAATTATACATTTAATTGAGGATATTAATCTAAGAAAGTAGTTTAAAGGCATGTAAAGGAAAACTCAACTATTGCATAGGTTAAACACCCAAGCATCCAATTTGGAAGTATGATAGATTCACCTTCTTGGTATGATTTACAAGCATCCAATTACAAATATAATTGAGGATCTGATCTAAGAAAGCAGTGTAAGTGTTGGGGTCCTATGATTTAGCAGATTGGCATATTAAATGACAAGGCAACATATAAACCAAGCTTTAGAGCTCTAGGAACTAGCCCTCCTAGTCTCAGAAACGAATCTCTCAATTGTTTGCAAAGATATGACTTGTTTGCTTGTAAAAGGTTGATTTTAGGCTAGTCATGAAGTGCATGTTTGTTTGTTTTGGTTTGGGTGGTTGGACATGAATGATCTAGGGAGCATAGATAGAAAGGGGAAAATATCAAAGCCATTGGGAAATGGAGTCAAGAATAAGTTATAACAAGGTCAATCAATGGATATGGGATATCAAGGGCAAATCTAACTTGGCCAGTGAATCTTGGGTTTGGTGGATGAAATGAAATGGGCATTAAGGGTTTAGAAGGAGAAGTAGAACTAAGGGCACTTAAGAATCCTTAATTATATGTACCTCTCAACAAAGGGACTTAAAACATCATTTAAACATGAAGAAGTATTCCATAGACATGGCTAACCATAAATTCTAGAAACCTTACTTCAGCAAATAATAATTCAAAGAAAAAATATTCAAACTGATATCTAGGAGTCGGGGAACGCCCTATTTCATCAAAGATTTCATTTTCAAGGATAAGAAACATTCAATATTAACAAATAATTGCATTCATGGAAGAGGGAACTCCTAAAAATCTCTGATTACAGCTATAAGGACCTTCAAAAAAATTATTTGAGCAAGTACAAAGGGTATGATCAAAACAAACCTTTTTGGAAAAATTTGGACAATGGTACTTTGAAGGGAGACTTCAAAAATAGTTTTTAAATAGCAACAAGCAAGCAGGGAAAACCATAAATCATTATTGAGGCCATCGTATTGAACTATTCTTGAAATAAAAAAGTTTAAGGGTTGAAAAGCAGTCAAACTACTCAGTAAAACCTTCAGTAGATGAAAACATAAAGACAGTGAAGAGCAAACAGGTCTAAAGTGCTTCTAGGAGACATTTCTTAGCCTAAACTTTTCACTCTACCGCAAGCAAGAAAACGATGAAACATAATGGAAAACAGGAAGTAACAATAAAAAATTAGAATACATCACCAATAGCCATCTTCAGGGATCCAATGATAGAGCCTTCTCATTCACAAAACAGGTGAGAACATCATCAATCTTCCAGAACTTCAATTTCTTCATTAATTTTCAGCTAGACTATGTACAACTGCAAAGAGTTCGAATGCCAGCAACCAACCCTTACAAATGAGTTCCATAGCAGTGTTTATAAGGTAATTGAGGAGGTGGAACTATCTAGGGTTCAAAATGATATTAATGACATAGTAAATGCACTCCTATCCTTAAAAAACCTTGCAAGGCATAAGGTAGGAATGTTTCTCAACTACTTCTCTGTGTATTAAATCTGTCTTTATTTCCTGAGGATAAAATAGTTGAAAAGATTGACTTTGAGGCCTTTTTCTGTCTTTAAAATAACTATCTGACAGTTTATAAAATATATTTTTGTGTAATAACTGCCAATTTTTCTTTTGAGGTATAAAGTAAGTGAAAGGTGTCACTTTTGATTTATCAAGTGAATAATTGCTCTTTTGATGTATCCGAGGCTGTCTTTAAGCCTATTTTTCCTTGTTTTAATTATAAAACTTCTCTATAGGTTTGAATTGCCTTTATTTCATCATTAAACTGTGCTTTAAGGCCTGATGATGCTTTTTTGCCTTCATAATGCGTCATTTCTGTATTTTCCCCTTTATACACCGCTTTATACCTCTGTTTATTTGTCCTTTAACTTTTAAAACCTTGATTAGGCTTTAATTTTCTGGTGTAGGGCTTTGTTTTTTCCTGAAACCTTTATCATCATCCTCATGATGTCTTTATCTCCTTTCTAATTGATTCGAGCCTTTATTTGTTCATCTTCTTCCTTTGATTTTTATTACTTTAAACATTATTTTAGTCCTTTGGCCTCCTTTCTCTATTTTTGTTAAAACATCTATTTTAACTGTGTTTTCTCCTTTGAACTGTCAATCAAACCTTTAAATACTTTGTCTTCCTCTTTTCTTCTTTGCTGACCTCTTGTTGTTGTTTTATTGTGTTCAGGGTTTGCTTCTGGTGCACTGGAGGGTTTGCAGAAGGCATCGATAGCCATGAAGCATTAAATCGGACCCTTTATCCCTTACTGCATTCAATCGGGCCTTAAAAAACCATTACCTAGGGTCATGCAATCATACTTTGATGTGGGAAGCCTATGTATCAATGGCCGCCATTCAACCTGTAAAATAGACCAGAAAACATTAACAAAACCTGCAATTTAATGGCTAGACTACTTCGGAGGCTTGCTATCGTGACGGAGGAGCATTGCAGAGAAGTGGAATGCATGGAGGAAGGGTTTATGGGAAAAAAACATGAAAACATGGTTTAAAATTGGTTTTGGCGCGAAAGTGGGAAAAAGTGGTTTTTAGAAAACCATTAGTGGTTTTCACGCGGGGCAATGGTGGTTTGTGGTTTTGCACATATCAAACACGATTCAATCATTTCATGACATGAGTCCTTTATGAAACCAATGGTTTCACATGGAAATGAGGTGTTAAACCTCGGGAGGCAAATGCGCGTGATATGTGCTCCTGACCGTTGGATGACGGAGGGTAGAACCGATGGTGCGGAGAGGAGCGCGATGGAAAGGTGTGCGGGCAGGAGTGTTAGTGGAAGACAGGTGGCAGGTGATGATTAGATGGCTGGCTCTGTGGGTGGAAGGTGGGCCATATGGTGACGTGGTCTATTTGTCGTGGAGTGGAAAAGGTCGTTGGATCATGTAATGTTCCTTTTTTAGAAACATTATGAATCGAAAAGAAAATATATTCCAGAGATAGACTGTAGGGGAATTTACTATATTTGTCACCTTTGAACAAAGGATGAGCTCCAGAGGCTACCTGGCCCACTAGCAGACTCTGTCTATAGAGTGTTGTCAAGGGATAATATTCTCAAGAGGGAAAGACAACAAGATTGGGAATCTCTTAAGATAACCCCAACATTGCAGCTACAACAATAAAAAATACATCAAATGGAAATAGCAGTGACTCATGAACACATAAAATGCTAGAGAATCCAATGGCCATCACATTCATACATAGCAGAAAATAAGAATACAAATCCTTGAGGGAATGATCACTCAAGCAAGGCACTAGAAGCCTCAGGAAACCTGTACATGTAAATATGAGAATACATTGCTGCATAAGAAATCCCTAGGCCATGAATGCACAATTATAGAGAAGAAATACTACAGAAATAATGAGAATACAATGATATGACAATGATAGGCTCAAATAAAATGGGGGAGAAATATCTCTACCCTTGAAAATATATAACATCAATCCTTTAAGAAGATTGGCTGAAATCTATACGAAAAGGCTATAATATAGAAATGCCGGAGTTGCAGTAGTAGCTGCAACTCAAAACCTGGAAATACATGGAGAAGGCTGAAATGGCTGCAACAAATTAAGAACCCTCCTCCAATGGAAATCTGAAGTGAAACGCTAATCCTTTCACCCAAGACTTCCTCTCCAAGTGACTGTCAATCCCTCACAGCAAATAGCCACCAAGAATAACGCTGTCTAAGAGAGCGATTGTGCTACTAGTGATGGAATGTGATTGGCTTGATGCAAAATATGGTGGGATATGCTCAAGAACCACCTTTTCTGATCTCCCAATGGATGGAACCTCTCTCCATTGAAAACTAGCTTCGGATGGTGTGTGGAAACCTCCCCAGCAACACCCAACAACACTGCACAATATCTGCTACAGAAACTACGGTGATGTAGATGATTGAAGCTATGGCCTGAATGCCTTAATATGGAGAATGGAGTGAAATCCTTCATGAGCTCCTCAAGAAGGATATTAATTCCTAAACAGAACTCCCTCGTGCCCGAAGGCACTGCAGCTCTGCCGAACAGCAAGAGGCAGCAACAAGTATTCAAGACTCAAACGTAAAATGATCAAAGATAATCTCAATGGTTTCCTTGCTCCTATTTTAAACAAGTGAGCCTTCCCTCCATGGGCCCTACTTTGAATTAGGTTTTCCTTCCTCTAGAAGCTTCCCTTCTACGTTGTCCCACTTAGTGCTTTCCAACTCATGCCAACGCAGTTTGACTTGGTCAACCTTGGCCAAGCCTTTATGAAAAAATATCCTTTAAAACATGATCCTGTTTCATTCTTAGAGGATTCTTATTCTCTAATCATGCAAATAATGGGTCCCCTACCCATTTTATTCATATCCTATCAAAAATTAATGTTCCATTAAAATTTGGAACATTACAGTCCTCCCCTCTCAAAATATTTCTTGCCCTCAAGCAATTGCAAGGATAGACTGAGTTTCTTTCTGCCCTTCCTCTTGTAGCATCCTTATGTGATTATCTCCTCAAGAAAAGGATGCCATATCAGCAATCAAGTCTCCAAACTGTCCCTCCAACATATTCCATTTAGCCTTGGGGTGAACATTCCCAAAATAGCTATCATGTAGAAACCAATATCCATGAAGGAAAAAAGAGATTTCTAAGGGCCTCCTTGAGGAATAGGATCTGATATATAATGGGAATTATCATCCCCATATGAATCTCCCTTCCTCAAGCCATCAATCATGAAAAATAAGTTGCCTCCCAACAAGGCAACTCATGGAAAATCTCCCTCCACTTTGAGCTCCGGAAATGAAAGTGGGCTGAAATATGATCATGGAAAGCACTATAACTTACCATATGCTATCCTCCTCCTCACTTATGACAAGTGTGGAGTGTATGCTGATCCTAGGCTGCAAAAATATTTCCCTCAAGTGGAAAAATTAAGAGCAATCCTTCAAGGATTTATCCTCCATCAATGAAGAATGAGCTGCTCCAAGACATTTCACCCATGATGAATTGGACATGGTCATCATAGGATACCCCATGACATGTTTGTTTTAGGTGATACCATGTGCAGCAAGGTACAAACAATGTCTCATAGGGTTACAATGAAATCTCACCCATTGTAGCTGTAGAAAATAGCATGGAAAGTACTGTACAAAAATATCACCTCTACTACTGAATAGTAAATAGATGAGTGAACCAGCAATACAAAATAAAACACATGCCAAAATATAAAAAATGGATGGATTTCATCATCATACTCAATGCCCTCCCCAAGAAAAAGCAAATATATGGTTGTGGTGGCCATGTCTCCTCTCATGTTCTCATTGGAACATGTAATGCAAAAAATATGGGAGTCCTCCCTCATCAAGGACACATTCATCCCATGTGTCTCTCCTCTAATCATGTCCTTCACTGAGATAAAAGAAATATCAGCCAAGGAGATGATAATCAGCAATGAAATGAGGTAAGTGCTGAAGGTTTTATGTTGTGCAAAGATGTACCGACAGTCTCCCAAGTGGTCACAACGCAGTTTCTTAAATTGCTGCTTTAAGAAATGATATGGCAAGTTGTTTTTCAACTCATGAATAACAATGAATGTTCTTACATCTGATAATGCATGGTAAATGGCTGAATATAAATGTTGAACATACATAGAAGGTAACACTTGCCCCAGGCCATATAAAATATGGTTGTCTCCATCACATAGTCTGGCCCTATTTTTCTCATGGAGCAACATGAAGAGTGTGTGAATAAGAAAAGGTACACACAAGAATATTACCATAGGATGGAAGTGAGATGATAGATGGATCTATGCATGTGATCCTCCTCCCAAAATGACAGCGCTGTGAGCTCATGAAAAAATGCTCTTGCCCATGCCAATCTTGGTTCCTTGACATGCTCCTTGTCAAGAACAACTCTGGTGATGCTGCTGCAAATATGAAGCTTCTCCCAAGAGGGAAATGCTTCCCAATCAATCCCAGCTAAGGAGTGATCTCCTTGCACTATGAGAGTGCCCTCCTCTACTCCTGCTGTTAGAGTCGGTATCTTCATCCCTTCGTCAGAGATCAAATTTCTCTTGTTACATTTCATTTTAGGTGTCTCACTCAGTTCAGTCAACTGCATTCCATTAGGGGCGTGGATCATCTGATGGTAGGGTCTTCTCACTCATGTTCCTCATGTCTCATACCTGCTGGCCTAGTTCTGTTCATTAAAATCATTTACAGTCATTTTTGGTCTCAGCCTTGGAAAAGAGTCATTTTAGGGTTTTTAGGTTCATTAGGTCTAGGGTTTTTTCAATCAGGTCTCAAGATGCATAATAATGGCCGGCAGGCATATGAGGAAGCTTAAAATAAGGTATCAGTGCAAAAATTTCATCATCATAATGTTTGATAATGATTTTTCTTCAAAACTCTGTTTTGAAGAAAAATTGTCTATTTTATCCGTTTGTAATAAATGCAATGTAATTTTTAAGTTCTTCAGTTGTAATAATTCTCCATCGGTAGCCCTAGTCACCTTTTCCAAAACTCTATGCCATTCATCCCTGCAAAATAGACAAGAAACTCATCATTTAATCCAAAAATAAAAAATCAAGCAAAATAGAGTTCATTTGAAAAGTGCCAAAGTTTTCAAACATTATAAAGTGGGTTTTTCAAATCAAAAATTAAAATCTTTGGTATATATAAGATATTTCCAAATTCAAAACTCCATTTGCATACCAAATACATCAATGAGCCAAGATAAATCATGGAGGAGTGAAGAAATATTTTGGAGGCCGAACTGTGGTGAAATTGACTGGCGCGGTGCATAGGGCCACTCTGCTCTGTGTGTTTTTGAACTGTCACGACGCATTGAAGGGGTGCGACGCACTGGGCAGTGGTCGCGGTGCATTGAGCCGACACCCAAATTTTTGTCATTGCCTCCAAAAAATTCCAAATCACTTGCTCTATTTTGTCAAAGTAAGTTCATGTGAACTTATAATTGCTATTTACATGTGTTTGAAAATGGATTATGAGAATTTGAATGTCAAAACTCAAACACTATCATCTTATTGAAAATTGCTTCCTTAGGGTTTTGAAGTTGTTGCTTTAAAAATAACTTTGTGCCAAATACTTCATTCCTCACCTTGTTTATTCCTCCCCTCACTGTTATCCTATTATTACAGTCCATTCCCCTATCTCCCTACATCCCTAAAGCCATTCATACCCATCTCATTCCCATTGTCCGTATCCTATTTGCAAAATTTCCCCAAATTCCAAAAAATCAAGTGGTTGTCCCTTGTTTCAATCACAAGTTTTCTAAAGGCAAATTCCACTCGAAAAAACTTCATTGTTCCTACTCCCCTATTTCCCCACAGTGACTCCCATACTACCATACATTTGGCAATTAAAACAAAAACACCCAAATTCTCATTTTCATCTCATACAAGCCAGCATACACCTTGCATAGACCTTGAACACCATGGAGACAGACACTAATACATCATATGACCGAGATAGTGATTCCACCAATGAGCTACATGCACCTAGAAGACCTCGTAAAGGTGGACAACATGTGAGAGAGGAGCCCACCTCATTTACTGAATTGCAGGCTTGCCCACTTGCCATGGCATGTTTCCAACAACAGTCATGCTATCAGTTTTGTGAAATGATTTCTAGGATTCATTATCATCATGAGTTGGCTCGTTTGTTTGTATTGAATTTACATGATTGTCAGGTAACTCTTTCTGGTGTAAATTTCACTTTGACACCGAAAACCATCTCTCAAGAAACCGCAATACCGAATGTGGGTGAACGATGGAACAAAAGAAAGTAGGTGGAAAGAGTGCATTATGAACCATACATCAGGCCTAGCTTTGTGAGGCAACTCAGCAGGGTGTTCCCATTCCGTTTCCTAAAGGAATCCTATGCGCCTCTGATGAAACTCATTATCAAATATTTCAATTGTGAGGGCCGGTTTTCGCGCCTCTATGCCTACCACATCAGGTTATTAATGCATTTCACAAGGGTGAGGATGATGAACATTCCTTATTTCATGTGTCGGAACATCAAGATAATGACCACTCTTGTGTAGAGGAAAACTCCCGAGCAGCAGTACAACAGTATTTATCACTATGCACTCATCAAGATCGTGGTTGTACATTAGCCTGGATTGCAGGGTATTTCATGGAACGATTTCATTTCCCGTGATTTCTTCATAGCTCCTTAGGTTCCTCCAGAGGTTTTCCATGATGCAGGTGAACCTTCACATCAGTGTGGAGGTCAGGAGGCAGAGACTACTAGTTTGCCGACATATGTCACTTATCAGAGAGGCACTAGAGGATTATTTGCAGCAGCCCGGCAAGTACTATCTCCACCTAGGGTGGAAGGGGTCTCGTTGCTGTCATCAGCAGTGAAGGTATAGGTACAAGACAGAGGTAAGAGGCCCATGCAGGATGAGGGTCCTTCAGGAGGCCAAGACACAGGTTTCATACTGATTAATGAGGATTTGAGCTCTCCAAGCTCAAAGTTGGGAGAGACTATTCAGGAGCAGAAGGCGAAGATTGACACATTGACCGTAAAATTGCAGAGAGCCCAATGGATCATAAATTACCTGGAGCAATGAAACAAACAGTTTTAATATCAGCAAACAATCATGGAGTTGAAAAACATCCATGAGAACCGGCAAGCAGCCCAAAGAAGCCAAATCGAGATGACATCCATTGAGCGGGAGATTGTGGCTGATAGAGAGACTTGGCTTGAGAGGGTCAATATTCATCTTGAGAAGCTATTGGAAAAGGAAGAAAAGGAAAAGAACATGCTAAGGCACATGAAGAACCATTATTGGGCGCGAAATCATGTTTGCAAAGTGAGGATCAAGATCCTGAAAGCAAGACTAAAGAGGGCACTAAAGCATTGTAAAAGGCATGATAGACTCCAAATTTTGGCCGAAGCTTCTTTGGCCTAGCATAGCACTTAATGGTGTAAATTCAGCCCAAATTTCAAGAAATTTGGGAAACTTTTTGTCAATTTTGAAATTTTTGGCCTTAAAACAGATTTTCCTGCCCAACGCGTAGCGCCACTTGGCGCGTGCTTATAATTGGTAGCTCATTTTGAGGAAAAATTTGTATTTCTAGATTTTTCATCAAAATTTATGCATGCCTACGCATTACCTAAGGATTTTCACAAGTTTTGGGTTTCCTGAAGGGTCAAAAACACCCTAAAAAAGGTCTTTCTGCCACTTTTTGGACACACAGGAAGCAGTGTTGGGAGATTTGATTTTTGGAGGGGAAAATGGAAACCAAATTCAGAAATTATACTTCAGTTGGGAGGTAAACATGTAGATATTTATAACGAGATATTCTACGCTCAATTTGGAATCCGGGAAGGCCCTCAAAATCAGCTCCAAATTTGCTCGACACATAGATATTTCAGGCACGGCGCATTGGGAAATTTGGCCTAATTTTCACTCAGCAGTTCATATTTTCACCTATTTTTGGCCATTTTGACTTTTTTATCCTCATATGTATAGCTCTTGATGTAAATAGATGTAATTTCAAGAATTTGATGTAATTTTGGCACATTTTTACTCATTCAAGTAGATTCATTTACCAAAAAGTGAAATGTAACTGAATGAATCAGTTTCCTATCTTATAGAGGCAAGATGTTTCATTGTCTATTTTCCAGTTCTTACTTTAGATCTTGTTGAAACAGCTCCTAGAAGGGTGAGCTCGACCACTAGAGGCATGGGGATGAGTTAGGCTTGTCTATATCTTGTAGTTATTCAGTCATTTTCAGGGTTGGACACTTGGGATTGCTTGGCACTTCATTGTACATTTCATCTCTGCAATTTTGGCAAAGGAATAGACCAGGGTTTGCAGCACTCTTTGGGATCCATGTGGCTCTATGTTTTGATGGTGTATTTCTCTCTGTGATTTTAAGTTCACAGATTTTTTATTTGTATCATTTCCCTTCTCCTTTCTTCTTAAATTAAACAAATGAGTGATAAAGGTGGAATTCATTAGATTGCTTTGCTCTGCCTTGAGTTGTGTTTAATTTTCCATGTTTTCATCTATTTGAAGAGGATTATTGAAAGCCTCTTTCCCTCTTCAACTCCTCACTGGTCTGAATTATCCATTCATTCAATCCAAAGCATTAAAACAATTGCCTTCCTTTCCCCATTCAGAACTCTGCAAAAACTAGGCCTCATCCCCGGACCCAAAACTGGCTTTCCCTTTGATTCCAACAAAAACCCCCAAAATCAAATCAAACTCTTTCACATATATACCTAGCCTAAAATTAGCCTTTATTTCTAGTCATCTCAAGCCCTATTGATTATCTTTGCTGAGATTGACCCGGAGAGAGCTCTCTCCTGATCTGGTAGGGCTAGCTACCATATTAAGCATGGTTTGATGTTACCCTGAACTATGGCTTCCTTCAGCCTCGGGTAGATTTAGGCTATAACATAGTGGCGACCATATTGGGGACTAAAATGGTTTGCTTGTTAGTGTTATTTGTTTTATAATCTACAGACAGAGCCTGAGGTTATGCCAGGTAGCCTTCAAAATGCTCTTGCTTTGCATTAGCGAAAGTAGATAAACGTTGCTTCAGTCAATCTCCGGTCTAGTTTGTAAACGTGACACTTGACTTGTAAATTGCCCCCAGTACATCAGATCATTCTAGACTTTGGATGATGAGTTTATAATTTTTTAGGCTGAAAAATTTGGTTTTTTCCCTTTGATTTTTTGAAAATAATTCAACACACTAGCTTCCAGAAGACATACTAGAGAAAATATGGATCCCAATCCACCTCCAGTGTATGAAAATCCCAATCTTATTTCAAGAATTCTTCGTTGACAAAGTCCTGTGATTCCTCTGTTTAAATCTCATTCATGTCCCACTATGTTTGAGTACCTTGAAGATCTTGAATTTGATGAAAAATTTGAGTTATCATTGTTTGAGACGAAGTCTGGAAGTGCTATTGGTTCTATCATCATAAATCAAGAGTTGATCAAGTATCTTGAAATTGAAAAGGCTAATAGATCCATTGACAAATACATTTTGAATATTCAGAATTCTATTGTGGCAACAAATATTCCTCAGTTCATAGAGTCTGCATCTTAAACTCTTGGGCCATTTGCAGTTACATCTGGTTCACAAATTCATACCGAGCCTCCTTTCATTCCTACCATTCCTGTGCCACCATCTATTTCTGATCAAAATTGTGTAGTAGTTTCACCTCCATCCACACCACATACACCTCATACATCAACTGCTCAAACTCCTCCTATATTTCCAAATCTGATTGTAAATCAACCCAGAACAATGGCTGCCCAATTCACACCCCTCGTGTTGCCTCAAAACTTGGATGATATGCCCGCCGATTATCAAAGCAAAATTCCATTGTTTGATGGCACTCCTCAAAGTGTTCCTGCTCAACAACATGTGGATAGAATGGCAGATTTCTTCGACCTTCATGAGTTTGATGCAGAAAATGTGACCATGAGATTATTTGTGCAAACCTTTGGAGGTGAAGTGACAAAGTGGTTCGGAGCTTTGCCACCTAGAATTATTGCTA
Organism: Pinus albicaulis; assembly: GCA_034641835.2. Lineage (NCBI taxonomy): Eukaryota > Viridiplantae > Streptophyta > Pinopsida > Pinales > Pinaceae > Pinus > Pinus albicaulis. Next base: position 1,194,537,317 of record CM076581.1, on the reverse strand, counting down.
CATTTCCTGAGCTTCAGAGATAATTCTTGGATCGATGGGAAGTAAAGAAAGATTATCTTCAGATCACTTCTGAATATACCAAAATCAAGCGGAATGTTGGTGAGTCTATCCAAGATTATTGCATTAGATTCAATGTGGTTTACAATGCAATTCCTGATGATATAAGGCCATCTAGGAGGTCGGATTTGCTTAAGATTCCAGATGGTTTCGTTTCAGACATGGCCTATCAATTAAGAGAAAGAGATCCGGCCACTTTAGAAGACATGCAGAAAATTGCGGTCAGTGTTGAAGCTAATTTGAATGACAAGATAGCTAGATTGAAAGTTGAAAAGAAAGTAGAAATAAAGGAAGAGGTTTCCTCTTCAGATCAAGTACTCTGTAAGGTGGAAAATATGTTTGGAATATTAACACTTGATAAGCCTGAATCGCAGATCCGAAATCGTAACTTTCGTGGCCAATAACAACCACAATTCAGGATAAAACAATGAGAGCAGCGAGCACAAGAACCAACAGTACAACAGCAACTAAAGACACCTTTACAGTAGAATTTTGTTGGTCCAGAATCATATGATGAAGATAATGTAATAGGAGAAGAGAATCACTTCTTTACACCTGATGATATGCCAATCTTTATCACTGAAGATGAAGAGTATTCCAAAAGCTCAGTTGTACAAAAAGACAAGGATTTCATTTTGGCAAATGAGACAGCTCTTGAAGAAGAATTGGATGAATATCAGAGAGGTTATATGAATGCTTTGTCTGCCCAGCAGCGTCAATATTCACTTATAAATAGAGATGTCCCTATTAATCCAATTCAAAAGAGAAAGGAATTTTCAGCACCAAAGAATGATTCACCCATTGCACAGAAGAAGGGAAAAGAGATAGCTAATCCCACTACTAGAAAATCCCCATCAGCAAATGAAAGATCTAATCAACCAAATATATCGAGGGAGAAAGCTGAAAAGAAGGATTTTCTAGCCAATGAGGTAGAAAAAACTTCAGTTTTTAACTTAGAAAGTGAAATTGCTAAGTTAAAAGTATCCATTCCTTTGACTGAATTGATGAAGAATAGCAGCTAGAAGGGTCAGGTATCTAAGATTTTAAATTTCGATCCAATGTCTGATATGGTAAATGTGGAAGATGATCAACCTGAGTTGATATTTGGACCAGCACTGGATGGTGAGTCTCCATATAGTGATGTGCCTCCTTTTTATATCAGCCTTAGATTGCATGATTTTGTGTTACATAATGCCATGTTTGATTCCGGAGCATCTCATAATCTCATGCCGAGAGAAATCATGGAGAAATTGGGATTGGATATCACTAGGAAATATCATGATCTTTACTCTTTCGATTCCAGTAGAGTAAGATGCATTCGGCTTATCAAAGACTTGGTGGTCAGTTTGGATTTGATTCCTACTAAAAATGTTTTGATGGATGTGGTTGTGGCGGATATTCCTCCTAGATTTGACATGCTTCTTTCCAGATCTTGGGGAGAAAAAATTAAATGGACATTGCAGCTTGATTTCTCCTATGCTACTATTCCCGTGTTTGGTCAGATGAGAAAATTATATCGGGAACAAAAGATGAAGTATATGATTACTAGCAAGGAGAAACCGATAAATCATCCAATCAATTATCTACATACAAATTTAGAGTTATTTGCTTTGTATTCAGATAGTTTCAATGATGTAAATAGTCAATTAGTAGAAGTAGAAGACATTCCAGAGATCATTGAAAATTTCAGAGAAGTTTTAAATAAAGAGAGACAAAGACAGGAACGTTCCACTGAGAAATCAACCTTCCGACAACAGAAAAAAATTGATGGACAACATGCAGAAATAACAGAGCAAACAAAATTTCAGCTCTTGGAAGAGGATGAATATGGTTTTTGGACCATGGATTTTGATGGTGCAGTAGGAAATGATGGTGCTGGAATTGGAATTTGGTTACGCAACCCTTTTTCCGCCCCAAACAAGGTACCAAGTAATGTAAGGGTCTGTTCTTATAAATTAGCAAATCTTTATAAATGCAGAATACAAATCTTTGATTGCTGGTCTGAAAATTCTTAGAAAGTTAAATGCTAAGAGGATTGCAGTATATGGAAACTCCGAATTGGTTATCAAGCAAGTGAAAGGTGAATACCAAGCTAAGCATCCTCGAATGCGGGCTTACCAAAATGCAGTTCTTGATATCTTGAAATTGATTTCAGACTATACTTTGACTTGTGTTCCTTGTATTCAGAATGGTATTGCAGATGAACTTGCTAAGGCAGCAAGTAATTTGAAAATTCCGACGAACTCAAGTAACAAATTTTAAATTCATGTGAAGCACCATCCGACTGTCCCGGACAATCAAAGGTATTGGCAAGTGTTTCAAGATGACGAAGAAATTGATGAATTTCTACAAAACAAAGGTAAATTCAAAGACACTTCTATTGATGTAGAGCATGATGATGGTGAGGCTGATGTACAAATCAATTAGATGGAAGTGTTGCAGCTAAAGGATAATGTCATTCCTAAAGGTTTGATACCTTTAGAGGAGCTTTTCGGTCAAGATGATGTAGCTCAAAAACCAACCTTGCGACCAACCAAAAAGGGAGTTAAAGATGTGAACATTGGATTAGCTGAAAATCCAAATATGGTGAAATTTTCTAAAGCATTATCCCCATAGGTAAAAGAAAATTATATTATTTTTTTGTCATATTTTGCTGATGTATTTTCCTGGGAGTATTCAGATTTGAAGACATATGATACAAACATAATTCATCACACCATTCCAATTAAGCCAAATCAAAAGCCCTTTTGGCAGAAATTGAGAAGAATAAATCCGAAGTTGCTACCTTCAATAGAAAAGGAAGTCAATCGGTTGTACAAGGCTGGTATCATCGTTCCCATAAGTTTTTCAGATTGGATTTCTAATTTGGTGCCCGTACGCAAGAAGACAGGTGAGATTCGCTTATGCATTGATTTTAGGAATCTGAATAAGGTTTCTTTGAAAGATAATTATCCGTTGCCCAAAATGGATCACATACTTCAGTGAGTAGTTGGAGCATCTCGTATGTCACTACTCGATGGTTATTCTGGGTATAATCAAATTCTGGTCCATGATGATGATAGAGAAAAAACAGTGTTCACCACTCCGTGGGGAACTTTCCATTATGCTAAAATGCCTTTCGGTTTAAATAATGCTGGTGCGACATTTCAGCGAGCAATGGATATGGCATTTGTAAATAAGAAATATGTTTTTCTAGTTGTGTATCTTGATGATTTGACAGTCTTTTCTAATTATGATGAAGAGCACCTTTACCATTTGAAGATCGTTTTTCAGCGATGTAGAAAGTATGGTGTGTCACTCAATCTGAAGAAGAGTTTGTTTTCCATGGATGATGGCAAACTTCTTGGTCACATAATATCAAAGGATGGCATCCACATTGACCCAGCTTGAGTAGAAGCTACTCAGCAAATTGATCTTCCCCAAAACAAAAAGGAGATTCAGTCATTCAATGGTAAGATGAATTTCTTACGTCGCATTGTGCCTAATCTTGCCGAACATCTAAGAGAGATTACCAACATGATTAAGAAAGATAGTGTAGTGAAGTGGACTGAGGAGGCTGTAAAGTATTTCAATTTAGCGAAGTTGGCTCTTTCTTTAGCTCTGGTTTTGATCAGCCCAGATTATACTTAGGATTTTATTTTGTTTTCATTTGCTTCAGAGCATACTATGGCAGCAGTATTGATGCAGAAAAGAGATCAGCATGAAAAACCAATTAATTTTTTCAACCGAACCATAAGAGATGCACCCTTAAAGTATAACATCATTGAAAAGCAAGCTCTTGCTTTAGTGAAAGCGTTGAAAGATTTTCGAGTATATATTCTACATTCTCATATTCTTGCTTATGTTCCTAATACTGTTGTTAAGGATGTTTTAGTGAAAACAGATTTGGAAGGGAGACGAGGCAAATGGATTGCTACCTTGTTGGAGTATGATGTGGAGATAAAGCCTACAAAGCTTATCAAAGGACAAGGGCTGGCTAAGATAATGGCTGAATCAAATTTACATGCCTTGGACATTAATCTCATTGCTGCTATGTCCAAGGAAAACGAAGAAAGTTTGCTAATTCAGGTATCATAAATATTTGTTCATTCTCCTTGGTATTAAGATATTGTATATGTGCTCCAAAATTTGTCACCACCACCAGGAATGGCTAAAAACAGAAGTAGAAATCTGAAATTGAAGGTTGCCAAGTTTTGAATTTTGAACAATGCACTCTATTGGAAAGATCCAGGTGGTGTTTTGCTGAATTGTTTGGTTGAAGAAGAAGCAAAGTAGGTTATGGAGGATTTTCATAAGGGAGATTGCGGTGGTCACCTTTTCTGGAAAAAAACGGCCAACAAAATTTTGAGAGCAGGATATTATTGGCCGACTCTTTTTGCTGATGTGTATAAGACTGTCAAAAGTTGTCATGAATGTTAGATTTTTGAAGGGAGGACGAAATTGCAGCCTTTTTCGGTTAAGCCCATTGAGGTTAGTGCTCCTTTTGAGCAGTGGGGTTTGGATTTCAATGGTGAGATCCATCCCACTTCTTCAGCTCAGCACAATTGGATCCTCACAACGACAGATTATTTCACGAAATGGATTGAAGAAACTCCCACCAGAGAAGCTATGGATTCAGTAATAATTTTCGTTTCTTGTGAATAATATTTTGTCTCACTTTGGTTGCCCGAATAAGTTAATTACTGATAACAGAGTAGCTTTCAAATCAAAAATAATGGTTGACTTTTGTAACAAGTATCACATCATTTTGGGACACTCAACTGCTTATCATCCACAAGGAAATGGATTAGCGGAGTCTTCCAATAAATCTTTGGTCAAAATTATTAAAAGGCTACTGGAAATAAATAAGAAAAGTTGGCATAAGGGGTTGGTCAATGCGCTTTGGGTAGATAGAGTGAGTCAGAAGAAATCCATTGGTATGTCCCCTTTTGAGCTAGTATATGGAGTTGACACAGTATTTCCTACCTCTCTCACAGTTCCAGTGGTCAAACTTCTGCAGGAAGCTGGCAGTGAAGATGATCATATGAAAAGAAGAATAAATCAAATGATCCATTTGCAGCAGACTAGAGAAGAAATTTTACAAAACATGTTCAAGCTACAAGAGAGAATTAAGAAAATATATGACAGAAAAGCAAAGGTGGACAAATTTCAATTGGAAGAAGTGGTGCTGAAATGGGATGCAAGAAACAAGGAAAAGGGTAAGCATGGTAAGTTCGAAAATCTCTGGAAGGGACCCTTTAAAATTGCTGCCTATCGGGGTCAGAATGCTTTTCTTCTGAAAGAGATGAACGGGGAAGATTGTCCAGGAGGGCCGATCAATGGTCAACTGCTCAAGCGGTATCATTTCTGAAATATTTTCTGCTGTTTTACATTCTCATTGTACATACCAGTTTATTTCAGTTTCATTGCAAGTGTGTGCTGTGATATTTTCTTTAGTTTGGGACCCAAGGTGAAGGCTATAAATCTGAAGATTGATTCCAGCTTTGGTTTGAGTTTGTCGAATCAGGTCTTTCTGTCATTTTGGTTTCAAAATTGAGTTGGTTTGAGTTAATTTTCAGTCAATAAAATTGAGTCAAGAGTCTCGTGTTGATTTTTCGAAATTATGGATTCCATAGCCCAATGGACGAAGGCACTGCCTACTCTCCCAGAAATCTGTAGTTCTTGGCACCTCCAAGGAGCTACCATCCCCATTGGAGCCAATGTTAGAGTTGGTATCTTCATCCCTCCGTCAGAGATCAAATTTCTCTTGTTGTATTTCATTTTAGGTGTCTCACTTAGCTCAATCAGCTGCATTCCATTACGGGCATGGATCATCCGACGGTAGGGTCTTCTCACTCATGTTCCTCATGTATCATACCTGTTGGCCTAGTTTTGTTCATTAAAATCATTTACAGTCATTTTTTGTCTCAGCCTTGGCAAAGAGTCATTTTAGTGTTTTTAGGTTCATTAGGTCTAGGGTTTTTTCAATCAGGTCTCAAGATGCATAATAATGGCCAGCAGGCATATGAGGAAGCTTCAAATAAGGTATCAGTGCAAAAATTTCATCATCATAATGTTTGATAATGATTTTTCTTCAAAACTCTAATTTGAAGAAAAATTGTCTATTTTATTCGTTTGTAATAAATGCAATGTAATTTTTAAGTTCTTCAGTTGTAATAATGCTCTATCGGTAGCCCTGGTCACCTTTGCCAAAACTCTATGCCATCCATCCCTGCAAAATAGACAAGAAACTCATCATTTAATCCAAAAATAAAAAAGCAAGCAAAACAGAGTTCATTTGAAAAGTGCCAAAGTTTTCAAACATTATAAAGTGGGTTTTTCAAATCAAAATTTAAAATCTTTAGTATATATAAGATATTTCCAAATTCAAAACTCCATTTTCATACCAAAGACATCAATGAGCCAAGATAAATTGTGGAGGAGTGAAGAAATAGTTTGGAGGACGAACTGTGATGAAATTGACTGGCGTGGCACACTAGGAAACTGTCGCAGCGCATAGGGCGGCTCTGCTCTGTGTGTTTTTGAATTGTCGTGGTGCATTGAAGGGGCGTGACACACTGGGTAGTGGTCGCAACGCATTGAGCCAACACCCAAATTTTTTTCATTGCCTCCAAAAAATTCGAAATCACTCAGTCTATTTTGTCCAAGTAAGTTCATGTGAACTTATAATTGCTATTTACAAGTGTTTGAAAATGGATTATGAGAATTTAAATGTGAAAACTCAAACCCTATAATCTTATTGAAAATTGCTTCATTAGGGTTTTGAAGTTGTTGTTTTAAAAATAACTTTGTGCCAAATACTTCATTCCTCACCTTGTTTATTCCTCCCCTCACTGTTATCCTATTATTACAGTCCATTCCCCTATCTCCCTACATCCCTAAAGCCATTCATACCCATCTCATTCCCATTGTCCCTATCCTATTTGCAAAATTTCCCCAAATTCCAAAAAATCAAGTGGCTGTCCCTTGCCTCAATCACAAGTTTTCAAAAGGCAAATTCCACTTGAAAAAAGTTCATTTTTCCTACTCCCCTATTTCCCCACAGTCCCTCCCATAGTACCAAACATTTGGAAATTAAAAAAAAAACACCAAAATTCTCATTTTCATCTCATACAAGCTAGCATACACCTTGCATATACCTTGAACACCATGGAGACAGACATTGATACATCATATGACAAAGATAGTGATTCCACCACTGAGCTACATGCACCTAGAAGACCTCATAAAGGTGGCAAACATGTGAGAGAGGAGCCCACCTCATTGACTAAATTGGAGGCTTGCCCACATGCCATGGCATTTTCCCAACAACAGTCATGCTATCAATTTTGTGAAATGATTGCTGGGATTTATTATCATCAGGAGTTGGCTCGTTTGTTTGTATTGCATTTACATGATGGTCAGGTAACTCTTGCTGGTGTAAATTTCACTCTGACACCAGAAACCATCTCTCAAGCAACCAGAATACCGAATGTGGGTGAATGGTGGAACAAAAGACAGCAGGTGAACATAGTGCATTATGAACCATACATCAGGCCTAGCTTTGTAAGGCAACTCAGCAGGGTGTTCCCATTCCGGTTCCTAAAGGAATCCTATGCGCCTCTGATGAAACTCATTATTAGATATTTCAGTTGTGAGGGCCAGTTTTCGTGCCTCTATGCCTACCACATCAGGTTATTGATGCATTCCACAAGGGTGAGGATGATGAAAATTCCTTATTTCATGTGCTAGAACATCGAGATAATGACCACTCTTGTGTAGAGGAAAACTCCCAAGCAGCAGTACAACAGTATTTATTACTATGCACTCATCAAGATCATGGTTGTACTTCAGCTTGGATTGCAAGGTATTTCATGGGAGGATTTCATTTCCCATGATTTATTCACAGCTCCTCAGGTTCCTTCGGAGGCTTTCCATGATGCAGATGAACCTTCACATCAGTATGGAGGTCAGGAGGTAGAGACTACTAGTGTGCCGACATATGTCACTTATCAGAGAGGCACTAGAGGATTATTTGCAGCAGCCCAGCGAGTACTATCTCCACCTGGGGTGGAAGGGGTCTCGTTGCCATCATCAGCAGTATAGGTATAGGTACATGACAGAGATAATAGGCCCATGCAGGATGAGGGCCCTTCAGGAGGCCAAGACACAAGTTTAATACTGATTAATGAGGATTTGAGCTCTCCAAGATCAAAGTTGAGAGAGACTATTCAGGAGCAGAAGGCGGAGATTGACACATTGACCGTAAAATTGCAGAGAGCCCAATGGATCATAAATTACCTGGAGCAATGAAACAAATAGTTGGAAGATCAGCAAACAATCATGGAGTTGTGAAACATCCATGAGAACCGACAAGTTTCCCAAAGAAGCCAAACCGAGATGACATCCATTGAGCGGGAGATTGAGGCTGATAGAGAGACTTGGTTTGAGAGGGTCAATATTCATCTTGCGAAGCTATTGGAAAAGGAAAACAAGTAAAATAACATGCCTAGGCACATGAAGAACCATTATTGGGCGCGAAATCATGTTTGCAAAGCAAGGATCAAGATCTTGAAAGCAAGACTAAAAAGGGCACTAAAGCATCGTAAGAGGCACGATAGACTCCAAATTTTGGCCAAAGATTCTTTGGCCTAGCATAGAATTTAATGGTGGAAATTCAGCCAAAATTTCAAGAAATTTGGGAAACGTTTTGTCAATTTTGAAATTTTTGGCCTTAATATAGATTTTCTTGCCCGACCCGTAGCGCCACTTGGCGCGCGCTTATAATTGGCAGCTCCTTTTGAGGAAAACTTTGTATTTATGGATTTTTCATCAAAATTTATGAATCCATACCCATTACCTAAGGATTTTTACAAGTTTTGGGTTGCCTGAAGGGTCAAAAACACCCTAAAAATGGCCTTTATGCCACTTTTTGGACACACAGGAAGCAGTGTTGGGAGATTTGACTTTTGGAGGGGAAAATGGCCAGAAAATTTAGAAATTGCACTTAGGTTGGAAAGTAGACAGGTAGATATTTCCCACGAGCTATCCTAAACTCAATTTGGACTCCAGGAAGGCCCTCAAAATCAGCTCCAAAGTTGCGCGACGCATAGAGATTTCAGGTGCGGTGCATTGGGAAATTTGGCCTAATTTCACTCGGCAGTTCATATTTTCACCTAGTTTTGGCCAGTTTGACTTTTTTATCCTCATATGTGCATCTCTTGATGTAACTTGATGTAATTTCATGAATTTGATGTAATTTTGGCACATTTTTACTCATTCAAGTAGATTCATTTACCAAAAAGTGAAATGTAACTGAATGAATCAATTTCCTATCTTATAGAGGCAAGCTGTTTCATTGCCTATTTTCTAGTTCTTAGTTTAGATCTTTTTGAAACAGCTCCTAGAATGGTGAGCTCAACCCCTATAGGCATGGGGATGAGTTAGGCTTGTCTATATCTTGTAGTTCTTCAGTCATTTTCAGGGTTGGAAACTTGGGATTGCTTGGCACTTCATTGTACATTTCATCTCTGCAATTTTGGCAAAGGAATAGACTAGGGTTTGCAGCACTCTTTGGGATCCATGTGGCTCTATGTTTTGATGGTGTATTTCTATCTGTAATTGTAAGTTCACTGATGTTTTATGTGTATCATTTCCCTTCTCCTTTCTTCTTAAATTAAACAAATGAGTGATATAGGTGGAATTCATTAGATTGCTTTGCCCTGCTTGAGTTTTGTTTAATTTTCCATGTTTTCAACTATTTGAAGAGGATTATTGAAAGCCTCTTTCCCTCTTCAGCTCCACACCGGTCTGAATTATCCATTCATTCAATCCAAAGCATCAAAACAATTGCCTTCCTTTCCCCATTCAGAACTCTGCAAAAACTAGGCCTCATCCCCGGACCCAAAACTTCATTTCCCTTTGATTCCAAAAAAAACCCCCAAAATAAAATCAAACTCTTTGACATATATACCTAGCCTAAAATCAACCTTTATTTCTAGTCATCTCAAGCCCTATTGATTATCTTTACTGAGATTGACCTGGAGAGAGCCCTCTCCTGATCTGCTAGGGCTAGCTGCCAGATTAAGTGTGGTTTTATGCTACCCTGAACTCTGCCTTCCTTCAGCCTAGGGAAGATTTAGGCTATAACACCTGCAACACCAGTAATCATATGAGAGAAAATCTTCTTGTGCTCTCTCCCATCAATCCCGAGCAACTCATGCGCTTGCAGACTCCTCATGCTCACATCATGTACCTCAAATGATGAAGGTATTATGACTAATATATATATATCATATCAGCTGCAAATATCCCTTCTCCTATCTACTCAATGATGTAAACATCCTACCACTTCTCCTCTTCTTTGGTAATCCTCCAATGAGGGCTACCATCCTCCCAAACCAATTCTTGCTTTCTGCATTTCATGAGAGTTTGAAATGCAGCTCCTTGGAGGCCTCTTAAGAAAGGCCTCTCTCCTATGACTATGTTGGACCTATGAATATCCAAATGTGATGGAGGTGATGTCTCCTCTCCACCCATGTTCAACAGCACTACTAAATCCTTTAATGGTGTAACAGCTGTCTCTTCCTTTGATTCACAAATTGTTTCATGATTCTTCATGGAGGTGTCTTGGTTCACTTCATCCTCCAAAAGTTCACATTCCAACCTTAAAGGCTGAATGAAACTCATCAAAAGTGTGTGAGGATTATGTTTCACCTTCTCCTTGAACCCTTTGCACAACACAGTGCAATCATGAGGCCCTAAAGTGGCCATGTGATTTGATCCTTGGACCTCTTCATATGAAATTCCACCATCCTCCAGACTAATTGATGAAGTAAAATGTGGAAATTTGCTCATACCTTGGTGGATCTTGTGACATTCCTGTGTGGCTGTAATGGCTTTTCCTCCAATGGATTCTTCATCCATAGATGTTGAAGGCTGCTCCTTCAAAGCTGTAACAATGTTGGTGCGATCCTCCTCCCATGGTGGTGTCAGCTTCTCTTCCTTTGTTCTTTCTCCATCAAAGGTTTGGATCAAGCTTTGAGCGAAGACTGAAAAATAACTCACCCTTGAATGGACCAAGGTTTTGAACCACCAAAAAAATATTTCCTCCTCCATGTGCAGTGCTACCATCTCCACCACTTATTTCTCTTCCACTGGATGCAGCAATAAAAATTCCTTCAGCTTCTTCTCCCAAGCTCTAGCTGAATTAACCCCATAAGATGTAGACAATAGAAGCCTATTTCCTTTCATTTCTCCTTTTCCATAGGGCCTTTTCTCCTCCATCTGTTGAATATATTGTGGGAACATTGTAGCTCCCTTGAATGTTGCAGAATGAGGTTTATAGTCACCCAGGTACTTGCTTAAGATATGAAAATCCAAGCATCTCCCATGCCGGTCTTCAAGAGAATAGGAAGTGCATGGACCTTACTCTTCTCCCCTTTTCTTCTCCTCCTCCTCAGGGAGGCTCTTCCTTATTCCAAAAATATATGAGATTAGTCTCATCTTCTTCATCGTTCACCTCTGAAATCAAACTCATAGGCTATGCCAAGTTCGATGCTCCCATACCACTGTAATGTTACTTTATCAGAAACATTATCAATCGACAAGAAAATCTATTCCAGAGATAGACTGTATGGGAATTTACTAGATTTTTAACCATTGAACAAAGGATGAGTTCCAGAGGCTACCTAGCCCACTAGAAGAATTTTTCCATAGAGTGTTGTCAAGGGATAATATTCCCAAGAGGGAAAGACAACAAGATTGGGAATCTCTTAAGATAACCCCAACATTGTAGCTACAACAATAAAAAATACATCAAATGGAAATAGCAGTGACTCATGAACACATAAAATGCTGGAGAATCCAATGGCCATCAGATTAATACATACCAGTAAATAAGAATACAAATCCTTGAGGGAATGATCACTCAAGCAAGGCACTAGAAGCCTCAAGAAACCTGTACATATAAATATGAGAATACATTGTTTCATAAGAAAGTCGTAGGCCATGACTGCATAGTTATAGAGAAGAAATTCTGTATAAATAATGAGAATACAATGTTATGACAATGATAGGCTCAAATAAAATGTGGGAGCAAGATGTCAACCCCTAAAAATACATAACATCAATCCTTTAAGAGGATTGGCTGAAATCTATACAAAAATGCTATAATATAGAAATGTTGGAGTTGCAATAGCAGCTGCAACTCAAAATCTTGAAATACATGGAGAAGGATGAAATGGCTACAAAAAATGAAGAACCCTCCTCCAATGGAAATCTGAAGTGAAAGGCTAATCCTTTCACCCAAGACTTCCCCTCCAAGTGACTGTCAATCCCTCACAACAAATAGCCACCAAGAAAAACACTGTCTAAGAGAGGGACTATGCTACCAGTGACGGAATGTGGTTGGCCTGATGCCAAGTATGGTGGGATATTCTCAAGAACCACCTTTTCTGATCTCCCAATGGATGGAACCTCTCTTCACTCAAAAAATAGCTCCGGATGGTGTGTGGAAACCTCCCCAACAACACTGCACAATATCTGCTACAGAAACTGCACTGATGTAAATGACTGAAGCTATGGCCTGAATGCCTAAATATGGGGAATGGAGTGAAATCCTTCATGAGTTCCTCAAGAAGGAGAGGAATTCCTAAATAGGACTCCCTCGTGCCCGAAGGCACTGCAGCTCTACTAAACAACAAGAGGCAGCAACAAGTCTTCAAGAATCAAATGTAAAATGATCAAAGATAATCTCAATGGCTGCCTTGCTCCTCTTTTAAACAAGTGAGCCTTCCCTCCATGGGCCCTACTTTGAATTAGGGTTTCTTTCCTCTAGAAGCTTCCCTCCTATGTTTTCCCACTTAGTGCTTTCCAAATCATGCCAATGCAGCTTGACTTGGTCAACCTTGACCAAGCCTTTATGCAAAAACCTCCTTTCACACATGGAGGTGTGAAATCTAGCTCCAAACATGATCCTCTTTCATACTTAGAAAATTTTTATTCTCTAATCATGCAAAGAATGGGTCCCCTGCCCATTTTATTCATCTCCTATAAAAAATGAATGTTCCATAAAAATTTGGAACATTACAGATCGTCGGGTTAGACGAGAACAATTAGATCTATAAGATCTACGGTGTAGATTGAACCTGCGGGGATGAATGGGTGGGATGATCAGGGGGAAAGACCGAATGGGAGAGGAGATAAGAGCCATCGTATCATGGGTCATCGATGGTCGAAGATGCGTCAGAGAATTCGTGGCTTGGGTAAGGGAAAAAGGAAGGGGGAATGTGGGAGGAGTGGTGTCGTGGAGGAATAAGTGACCAGGAGCAAAAGAAAAAAGGGCTTATCGCATCGAGAGTTCGGTAGAAGGAAAAGATAAGGGTGAGGGAGAAAAAGGAAATGTTGATGCAATGAGGGGGGCTAAGAGCTTTGGTTGGGGCATGGTCCTGTGGAGGAGAAATGACCAGGGGCTAGGGAAAAGGAGCTAGTCGAATCAGTGGGAAAATTTTTGTAAAGGAAATACATGTTCATAAAGGAAATGCCAACACAATGGGGGTTTGGGCGTTTGGCTCGGATTTATGGTGGAAGGGGTTGGGGCTTAAACCAAAAGAGGCTTCAAAGCCCAATTTTATAAAAGGGTGGAAAAAGGCCAAAAAACAGAGTTTTTTGGACTTCTTGAAGTTCTGATAGGCTTTAGAAGAGAGTTTTGGGCTTTGGTCATATGAACAAAGGGGCTAAAGATTTTAAGCCTTCAGGAGCTTAAACCTTTAATTGTAAGAAGACTGTTTTTAGGCCAAAAATGGGGTTTTTAGGTCAATTTAGAAGTTTCGATAGGTGAAAAGGGGCGTTTTTAAACCAAAACAAAGTGAGTTTAATGGTTTAAAAAGGGTTTTCGAACCATATAAAGGTGTTATGATGGTTTGGAGGGCTTTTTCAGACGAAATGATGAATTGATAAAGGGAACATAGGCTATTTTTCAGAGGGAAATGGACTGATAAAAATAGGGATAAATAGCCTGAAATGAGCTTTCTTCTTTGAAATAGCAGGATAAATTTTTAGGAGACATGGATGAATATTTTGGTGAATTTACGGACTTAGAATGATGAAGGAAGTGAGAATTCTAGAACTCATAATGTTTCTTTGAAATATTATTTCTAGAAATCTAGGATTGGAAATTTAGTCATCTTTGGATATCATCAGAATTATGGATGACTAATAGTGGCTCCACTTATGGAGGAAAAATGTCCTTTTAGGTGTCTAGAACCTCAGAAATCTCTGAGTTTTAGTAGACCAATGCCTAATCCATTGGGCGGATTTCTTCTTTTCTTGTTGATTTTTCTCTGGAAAGGACAAGTTTTATGAATCTGCAACATGTAACTTCCTCAAAACAACATCTCTACCTACCCAGTCTTACTTTGTCCTAGCATTTTTTCTTCCTTTTTGAGTGCATTTGAACTAGCAAAATCTTTGACATTTTATTTTTGAAAAAATAAATAAACTATCTAGTCCTATCCTTATCTCTTCCAAGAGTACAGATTAAACTGTTGAACTCTTTATTTTCCTACCTAAGCTACTATCTATCAGGATTAAGCTGTTTGACAGATTTTATTCTCTATTTATAAAACAGGAAATTTAAACATAGTCAAATCAGTATTATACTATCTGATTTGCTATGGTGTCTATGGCTATATGTACAAGTTGCACATAGAATTTATTTGTAGAAAAAAAAAACAAAATGGTGAAGGCTTAAGATATGAAAATTATAAACATCCTTCTAGTCTTTTTCCGGCTCTGGTTTTGACCTATTTAGAGCCATATTCTTCTTGATTTAGATTTTTAGCTTGTTAGAACCATTTCCTTTCTATCCTAATGAATTCCACTGACAAGCCAAGATTAAATTGTTTGGCAAATATAATTCACTAACCTATCAACAGTAAATTGAAATCTAGCTAGTCATGATTAGGCTATATGACTAAATAGTAGTGTTTTCTTTTAGTAGTGGCATTTAAGCTTGCACACTTTCAGATTTTCTCTTTTTTGGTATGGGGTTGTAGCTTTCTTCTTTTCAGCCGCCCTCTTTTCTCTTTTCTACTGTTTTTTGTATCATTTCTTTTTTCCCTTTCGAGGAAAAAAAAAACTAACTAAATGCTCAAAGGCTGAGCTTTATTGCATTCCTATCTAACCTAATCTAACTTGGAAGATTTACATATTTAGCTGATGAACTCCCTTTTCCAATATAGCCAATCAAGTAAATGGTTCCATGATTGGTCTTTTCTCATCTCCTTGAGCATGCTGGACAAACAGGGCCACACCCATTTCACTTGTTTCTTAGCAGCAGTGCTAAAAAAACTTCTTTTTTTCGGTAATACACTGCTCGTAACATATTTTATCCCTTCTTCAAATATCTTCAAGAAATGATCATAGGAATCTTTAAACAATGCCTGGTTATGAGTATCTTAAGGAGAATACCAAACCAAGCTTACCTTTTCCTCCACTGGATCAAGCTTAAGACTCTTTTGAGAAAGAACCTCTTCCTCATCTTCATTATCATTTGAACTGGAGGAATCATTGTATATTGCAGTGCTGTCCTCTTGTAGTCCTGGTATACTCTGATTCAATGGAATATACTCTGTGAAGAAATCATCATATTCTTGAGCAGGGGCATATTTTATTACCTCAACCTTTTCAGGAGAAGGCTCCTTATCTTCATCTTGCTCAGGAAATTCCTCTTTCTTCTCAACCTCATCATCAAAACTGATAAATTGCTGATTCCAATCATGTGAAAGTTATTCTTGATGGGAAATTTTTTTTGATTATTTCTTTCAAGCTGATGATAATGAAATTCATGACACCAATTCACTGTTGGTTTCCCTGCATGATTAGTTTCTATTTGGAGCTCATCATCATCATCAGACTAATCAAAAGTTGGAAAATCATTAGTATAAACAATTTCACCAATCAAGTATATTGGGTTATCAGTTTGTTTTTCTTTAAGCTGATCTAAAAGTGTATTTACTGGTTCAAGACAACAAGGTTTAGTAGGTAGATGAGCAGAAGTGTTTTGTTCAAAAGAAGTTTTGAGGGCTGGTTGTTTATTTAATATTTGATCAATTTCTTCTTCTGTCAAAGGAGGAGGAATTTTTTTTTGGATTTGGACAGAAAAACAACAGTCCTCTTTGTCTTGTGAAGGTTGTTTTTGAGGCTGGATGTCTTCTTGAGCCTCACCTAGAAGGAAAGGTGAATGACTACTTGTGTTTTCAGTTGGATCCTGAGGATTTTCTTCTATTTCCTGATCTTTTTCATTCTCAAGAAACTCCTCTTGATCTTTGCTACAGTCATTTTGAACATGGGATTCATGAGTTGTTTCTAATATATTGTCAAGATACCATTCTTCTTTAATAATCTGAAATGAATTATAACACAAAGGCAGAGACTCTACTTGTGTTGTCTCTTCTCCTATTTCATATTTTGTGAGTTCAATATGGCTAACTGTTTCCTCATGGCATTGTCCCTTGTTTATGTTTGCAGTTTGTTCATAAAGTTATTTAGACAGTAAAAGACAAGGTATATGTAGGCAATCAATACCTTCTTGACAATATTCTTCATTTTTTTTTCCAAAGTTTTGATCATCATACATGTCTTGCTCATTTTCTAGATCTTGAAGTGGTTGAGTTTGTGTTTGATCATGGAAAGGAATAGGTTGTTGTGGATAATCAACATCTGTATCAACCTCATGCCTTTCCAGCTTCTTATCAAGTATGTACATTATTTTTTCCATTATGTCTAATAATGTATCTAGTCTAGCTTCTCTGTCCATACTTGGATCCATGTTCGTAAAAAAGAGGTCACTCTATCTTTTCAATTAGTTCAGAGTCTTCTTCCAATGGAGTCATTAGGTATTTTGGAGGTTGTGGAGTCTCCACGTGGAATATTTGAACTTTTTTTTCCACCAACAGCATGATTGGGTTTTCTTAATGCATTCCTAGGGGAGTTTACAAGGACTAGTGAAGTAATAGGCTTACTGGGGGCCAGTGAAGTCACCACGTGGAAATGTTTAGCTCTTTTGGAGGTAAAATGTTTTATGGTCCACCACCAATGTTGATTATGAAACCAATCTGAAATTTTTTTGGGGTTTTCTAAGTTTCTATGGTTTATTAAAGGACTAATTAGTCTATAAGAGCTTGCTAGGCAACTATGAACTTAGAGGTCCCACCGTGATCACCAGAATGTTGGGGTCCTATGATTTAGTAGATTGGCATACTAAATGAAAAGGAAACATATAAACCAAGCTTTAGAGCTCTAGGATCTAGCCCTCCTAGTCTCAGAAAGGGATCTCTCAATTTTTTGCAAAGATCTGACTTTTTTTCCTGTAAAAGGTTGATTTTAGGCTACTCATGAAGTGCATTATTGTTTGTTTTGGTTCGGGTGGTTGGACATGAATGATCTAGGGAGTATAGATAGAAAGGGGAAAATATCAGAGCCATTGGGCAATGGAGTCAAGAAGAAGTTATAACAAGCTCAATCAATGGATATGGGATATCAAAGGGCAAATCTAACTTGGCCAGTGGACCTTGGGTTTGGTGGATGAAATGAAATGGACATTAAGGGTTTAGAAGGAGAAGTAGAACCAAGGGCAGTTAAGAATCCTTAATTATATGTACCTCTCAAAAAAGGTACTTAAAAAATCATTTAAACATGAAGAAGTATTCCATAGATAGGGCCAACCATAAATTCTATAAACCTCACTTCAGTAAATAATAATTCAAAGACAAACTATTCAAACTGAAATCTAGGTGTCGAGGAACGCCCTATTTCATCAAAGATTTCATTTTCAAGGATAAGAAACATTCAAGATTCAAAAATAAGTACATTCATGGAAGAGGGAACTCCTAAACATCTGTGATTACAGCTATAAAGACCTTCAAAACAATTATTTGAGCAAGTAAAAAGGGAATGATCAAAATAGATGTCTTTGGTAGACTTTGGACAATGGTACTTTGAAGTGAGACTTCAAAAACAGTTTTTAAATAGCAACAAGCGAGCAGGGAAAACCATAAATAATTCTTGAGGCCACTGTATTGAACTATTCTGGAAATAAACAAGCTTAAGGGTTTAAAAGCAGTCAAACTACTCAGTAAAAACTTCAGTAGATGAAAACATAAAGACAATGAAGAGAAAATAGGTCTAAGGTGCTTCTACGAGACATTTATTAGCCTAAAATTTTCACGCTACTGCAAGCAAGAAAATGATGAAACATAATGGAAAATAGGAAATAACAATAACAGATCAGAATACATCACCAACAGCCATGTTCAGGGATCCAATGATAGAGCCTTCTCATTCACAAAACAGGTCAGAAAAAACATCAATCTTCCAGAACTTCAATTTCTTCATTAATTTTCTACCAGACTATGTACAACTGCGAAGAGTTCTAATGCCAGCAACCAACCCTTACAAATGAGTTCCACAATAGTATTTATAAGGTAATTAAGGAGATGGAACTATCTAGGGTTCAAAATGTTATTAATGACATAGTAAATGCACTCCTATCCTTAAAAAACCATGTAAGGCATAAGGTAGGAATGTTTCTCAACTACTTCTCTGTGTATTAAATCTGTCTTTAATTCTTGAGGATAAAATAGCTAAAAATATTGACATTGAGGCTTTTTTTTGTCTTTACAATAATTTTTTGATAGTTTATAAAATATATTTTTGTGTAATAACTGCCAATTTGTCTTTTGAGGTATAAAGTAAGTGAAAGGTGTCACTTTTGATTTATCAAGTGAATAACTGCTCTTTTGATGTATCCGAGGTTGTCTTTAAGCCTATTTTGCCTTGATTTAATTATAAAACTTCTCTTTAGGCCTGAATTTCCTTTATTTCATAATTAAGTTGTGCTTTAAGGCCTGATGATGCTTTTTGGCCTTCATAATGTGCCATTGCTATCTTTTTCCCTTTATAAACTTCTTTATACCTCTGTTTATTTGTCCTTTAACTTTTAAAACCTTGATTAGGCTTTAATCTTCTTCTTTAAGGCTTTGATTTTTCCTGAAATGTTTATCATCATCCTCATGATCTCTTTATCTTTTTTCTGATTGATTCGAGCCTTTATTTGTTCATCTTCTTCCTTTTATTTTTATTACTTTAAACATTGTTTTAGTCTTTCGGTCTCCTTTCTGTGTTTCTGTTAAAACATATATTTTAACTGTTTTTTCTCCTTTGAATTGCGAATCAAACCTTTAAATCCTTTGAATTCCTCTTTTCTTCTTCACTGACCTCTTGTTCTTGTTTTATTGTGTTAAGGGTTTTCTTTTGGTGCGCTGGAGGGTTTGTAGAAGGCATCGATCTCCATGAAGCATTAAATCAGACCCTTTATCCCTTTCTGCATTCAATCAGGCCTTAGAAAACATTTACCTAGGGTCCTGAAATCATACTTTGATATGGGAATCTCGTGTATCAATGGCCGCCATTCAACCTGTAAAATAGACCAAACAACATTAACAAAACCTACAATTTAATGGCTAGACTTCTTCGGAGGCTTTCTATGGTGACAGAGGAGCATTGTAGAGAGGCAGAATGCATGGAAGAAGGGTTTATGAAAAAAAAATGAAAACAGGGTCTAAAATTGGTTTTGGCATGAAAGTGGGAAAAGTGGTTTTTAGAAAACAATCAGTGGTTTTCGTGCGGGGAAAAGGTGGTTTGTGGTTTTTCACATATCGAACGCGATTCAATCATTTCGAAAAATGCGTCATTTACGAAACTAGTGGTTTCGTGTGGAAATCAGGTGTTAAACCTCAGGAGGAAAATGTGCGCGATATGCGCTCCTGACCGTTGGATGGGGGGGGGTAGATCCGACGGTGCGAAGAGGAGCACGATGGAAAGGTGCACGGGCAGGAGTGCTAGTGGGAGACAGGTGGGAAGTGATGATTGGATGGGTGGCTCTGTGGGTGGAAGTTGGGCCATATGGTGACATGGGCTATTTGTTGTGGAGCAGAAAAGGTCGTTGGATCGTCGGGTTAGACGAAAACCCTTAGATCTATAAGATCTATGGTGTAGATTGACCCTGCAGGGATGAATGGGTGGGATTATCAGGGGGAAATACCAAATGGGAGAGGAGATAAGAGCCATCATATCATGGGTTATTGACAGTCTAGGACATGTCAGAGAAGTCGTGGCTTAGGTAAGGGAAAAGAGAAGGGGGATGCGAGAGGAATGGTCCCGTGGAGGAATAAGTGATCAAGAGCAAAGGAAATAAGGGCTTATCGCATCAGGAGATCGATAGAAGGAAAAGATAAGGGGGAGGGAGAAAAATGAAATGTCGATGTGATGAGGGGGGCTAAGAGCTTGGGCTAGAGCATGGTCCTGTGAAGGAGAAATGACTAGGGGCCAGGGAAAAGGAGCTAGTCGCATTGGCGGGGAAAAATTTGTAAAGGAAATGCTAACGCGACTGGGGTTTATTCATTTGGTCACAATGCTCAGATATATGGTGGAAGGGGATGGGGCTTAAACCAGAAGGGGCTTCAAAACTTGAATTTATAAAAGGGCAGAAAAAGGCTAAAAAACAGAGTTTTTTGGACTTTTTGAAGTTCCAACAGGCTTTAGAAGAGGGTTTCGAGCTCTGGTCATATGAACAAAGGGGCTAAAGATTTTAAGCCCTCAGGGGCTTAAACCTTTAATTGTAAGAAGATTGTTTTTAGGCCAAAATTGGGTTTTTAGGTCAATTTAGAAGTTCTGATAGATGAAAAGCGGTGTTTTTAAACCAAAACGAAGTGAGTTTAATGGTTTAAAAAGGGTTTTCGAACCATATAAAGGATTTATGATGGTTTGGAGGGTTTTCTCAGAGGAAATGATGAATTGATAAAGGGAAAATGGGCTATTTTTCAGAGGGAAATGGACTGATAAAAATAGGAATAAATAGCCTGAAATGAGATTTCTTATTTGAAACAGCAGGATAACTTTTTAGGAGACATGAATGAAGATTTTGGTGAATTGACAGACTCAGAATGATGAAGGCAGTGAGATTTCTATAACTCATAATGTTTCTTTGAAATATTTTTTCTAGAAATCTGGGATTGGAAATTTAGTCATCTTTGGATATCATCAGAATTATGGATGACTAATAGTAATAACATGAAAGGAAACTAAACAAATGTTAGCTCTATTGCCTCAAATATAATCCAATTGGAAAATAGAGGAATCTACTTTCTTGAGATGTTATAAGAAAGAAAATATTACACAGTCATTCTAAAATTAATGCTAAGAAAACATTCATAAATTGAATCTGTGATATTAATCTAAAAGCTCGAACACAATATTAATCTACTTGTGAATTTACAAAACAGAGAAAATAAAATTAAAGAAAAAAAACTAATGAAAAACCTCCCCTTGTGCAGGGGCCCTCTGCGACAGAATAGGTTGAGATCCTAGTAGACTATATGTGCATTAAGAGAAACTGGAACCACAAAAATGATCTTCGTGTTATGAAAAAGAACAGAGTCTAAAGCACACAATTTTTTTTTAGAAATTAAGACTATCTTTGGTCTTTACACAAATGGTATTTAAACAAGATAAAATGTAATTGTGAGGAGCTAATTCTACCTACAGATGGTGATTACAATTGAAACATAGAAGTAAATTCTAAATGGTTAACTCTTAATTTGCTACATCACAGAAAATCAAGAGTTCTTCACTCTCAGCTTAAGTCCTTTGACTATACTTTAACCACGATCACAGGCACCCTTTTCTATTGATTTCAA
The DNA here is from genome assembly GCA_034641835.2 of Pinus albicaulis. Classification (NCBI taxonomy): domain Eukaryota; kingdom Viridiplantae; phylum Streptophyta; class Pinopsida; order Pinales; family Pinaceae; genus Pinus; species Pinus albicaulis. Next base: position 1,194,515,523 of record CM076581.1, on the reverse strand, counting down.
CCAAGTGGATAGGACGAAATCCATATACGAATCATTCTAGAGATTCCCATGTGCTTGGTTCCTTTATTCGCTCTTCGAAACCTATCAAACCATAAGAGTAGTTGCAGAAAAAAAAAATAGTTGTAGAATAGGTTGCGTTCTATAGCTAAGTCACAAAAATCCATTCAAATAACAAGAGAATTAGAATATAACATAGAGATAATTCAAATGCTTTCTTTGAGACAATACATGACATTTATCATTGATTGGAGTATAGGGATTTATGAAAAGATAAGGAAAAGTGATGAGAAAGGATGTCAGAGAAAGGGAAATTCTAAGGTTAAACATACCCCCACTAAGAAGCCATTGCATGCTCTCATGCAATAAAAAATGTGAACTTCCTTCTCCTATTGCATTTGTTCAAACACTTCTGCTAATACATCCTGTTTTCTCTTATTACTTTTCTTTGAACTGAATGCCATCATAGGTTTCCTCATAAGGAGTTTGTTTTGAGATTGATGACTGCCCTATTCAGTGAATTGTTATTTCTTTTTAACTTAAGTTATTTTTGTGCCACAGTCCCAAGTGGAGGATGGTATTATCACTAATGATTTTCTCTAATTGGTTATGTTGCCTTAAAGCTTCATTCTCCTGTTTAATATACCTATTCAATATCTCTAGCTCATCAATTTCTTGTTTAAGGATGTTAACTAGAGGTTCTTTTGGATTGATAGGTGGTTTTGGATTCACTGTTGCATTTCTTTTCTCCAATAACTCTATGTAGTCATATATATCTTGTTGTACTAGGTCTATGCCTAGATATCTTCTATTGGGACTGCCTTCAAAATTGTCTATAGGATAATTTACAGGCTATGTAGAGGAGAGATATTGATGGGATATCGTACTGGAGGTTCTTCCTCTAAATTCATAAAATTTTTCTCTTGTGGTAGTGTCTTCTTTATTGACCCTCGGAGTCCAGAGATCCTCCTTGGCTATAGAGGGTTTACGTTTTCTTCACTTGTGACCTTTCTCTTCTTTTATGTTTTACCTTTTTTCTTAACTTCACCCTAGTTCTTGTTCCTTACTATTTCTACAAGGGTGAGTTCCTCATCACTTTGTTGTAGTGGAGGTGCCGGTCTCCCTTAGGTTTCTCTGTCTCATCTTGGAAATGGTTTCTGATTAGAAAATTCTCCCAAGAATCACCTATACTTTTCAAATGATATTCAAGAAGTATTTTTACCAATCCATGATGGTGCATTGTTGTCTATAAACTAAATTCTCTTTTGTACATTTGTAGACATTATTTTTAAGCTATTCAATAAAAAGAAAGGAAGATTTATTTCACCATCCTCTAAAAATTTCATCAACAACCACATATGATACGCATACATGCATTCAAATCTGCCTTCAAAAGTGATAAAATTATGCAAAATTAAAATCATGTTCCTCCATTTGTTCGAGTGCTGAGATAGGAATTCCCTTTTTGTAAACAGAAGTATCCATACTTGGATTTTTGAGGAAAAATATCCATGATTCACTGTGAAATTCTTTAGTTTTGAACCACCTTTTGCTAACTCTTGGGAGCTTTGTGGCTTCAGCTATGAATGCCTCGGTCACTGAAAAATTTATGTCCCCTATTTTGAATTATGTTCCATCAAAATACCTCAAAAAATAATTAGTGATCTCTTTGTGAAAACCATAATTTTTTTTCTATAAAATTGAGCGATTTAGATTTCTGCAACATCTCCTTGACCTAAGGATAACCCTCCATGTATTTAGCTCCCACCAGCTCAGTATTGACTATCAAACCCATGTCTTTTGTCGTGAAGAGTCTGGCCTTTAGAATTATGCTTCTCTATATGACATGAATTGGGTTGTGGATCTAATGAAGGATGTTGAGGGTTTGTAGGAATGAATATATGGATATTTGATGGATTTTTAAGAAATGTAGATGGAAACGTTATGAAAACAAGACATGAATGTTTAATCATGAATGGGGGAGTCCGTTGTGGACCATTATGAAACATGATGTGGATGATGTGGCCGATCTATGACATGATAGGAGTCCAAGTCAAGTCAAACGATGGCATGTGGAGGTAGCATGTGATCATGTACATAATAGATGCTAATGTTTTTGACCTTGCTATTTAAATATATTTATGTAAATTTTCTTTACAACTAACCTTTTTTTGCTATTTTATTGATGTTGATTCTTCAGGTATCCTTTAGCATGATGATCTTCAAATGGAGTTGTTCAATTTCCTGTGCCCCATATTCTTGCTTCAGTGAGCTGTAAAAATGTGATAGAGCTACAAAAAGTGAAATGAGTTGCAGAATGGAAGTAGTTCTGTACTACTTTTTATTTCTCTTTAGAAAAGAAAGGGAACAAATATTTTTGGGATTTTTTAGAAATGGAATGGAAAATATAAGATGTCATAACTCTGATTTTCATCCGATATTTTTTGTATAAGGATCCCAATCATTGATTGGTTTTCACACTTATACAATTATTATTATTATTATTATTATTATTGAATAATATATATATATATATATATATATATATATATATATATATATATATATATATATATATATATATATATATATAGGAGAAAAATAAAAAACAAAGTTGGGGAAGAAGAAGGATTCTTCTTCACTAACTTCATATCAGTATTATCTTGGAAAAATTTGATAGAATCTTCTCTTGAAATTGGCTTATGATAGAATTTTAATCGATTTCCATTCACAATAATAGGTACATTTTCTTCATCAATTCTTCTTATCCAGACTGCTCCATTATCAAAGCCTTTTTAAATCTCATAAGGCCCAAGCCAATGAGTCTGAAACTTCCCTTGAAAGTATTTTAACTTTGAATCGAACAAAAGTGCCCAATCCCCTGCTTGAGACTTTTTCTCCTTCATATCTTTATCATGCTATTTGGACCTTTGCTGCCGGAATATACTGGTTCTTTGAACTACATCTTGTCTGATTTCATCAAGCTCATTAAGTTGCTCCGATCTATGCCTCGGAGCTTCTGATAGGTTAAGCTCCAATTGGACTGCCATCTTGAAGGTTTGGATATGAAATTCTATTGGAAATAGAAATTGCTTCCCATAAACAAGTTCATAGGTAGTATTTATTGTTGTATTCCTACATGTGGTCTGGGAGGCCCATAAGGCCTCAAGAACCCTATTTTTCCAATATCTCCTATGTAGATGCACAATCTTAGTGAGAATTCCTTCTATTACTTTATTGGTAGACTCCACTTGACCATTTTATTGTGGATGATAAGGAGTGGACTTTATATGCTTGATCTTATAGTTCTCCACGAGCTTTTCCACCAACTTGGATGTAAAATGGGATCCCTGATTTGTCACAATTTCTCTTGGGACACGAAAACGAATAAAGATATCCTCAAAAATAAATTTAACTATAGATTTTCCATTAGCTAAAGTAAGTGCTTTAGCCTCTACCCATTTAGTGAAATAATAAGTACATACCATAATATATTTCTTTTGATTAGATGGTGGATAGATTGGTCCAAAAAAATCCAAGCCTCATTTTTCAAATGGTTCAATGAGTACCTAAGGTTCTAATGGCATTTCATCTGTAGGAACAAATTTTCCCATTCTTTGAAAATTTTCAAACCTCTTGACATACTCCTTGGTATCTTTAAATATGGATGGCCAAAAATATCCTAAACGAAGGATTTTATAGGCTATCCTATTATCAGAAAAGGGTCCGCCACAAGTTTCATCATGACATGCCTTAATAATCTCAAGAATTTCATCTTCTCGAACTCACCTTCTAATAATGAGATCTGGACCTGTTTTATACAATTCATCATTAATCCATTAATAAAGTGCACTTGTTTGAATCATTCTTCTTTTCTCTCTAGGAAAAAAATGTGCAAGAAACTAAACTGTGACTAAGTAATTAGAAATATCTACAAACCAAGAGTTTTAGTAGATATTACAAAAATATATTCATGAGGAAAATTATCCTCGATTGAAGTATCATTTTTGACATTTTGAATTCTAGACAAGAAATCAGCAACTGTATTCTTTTTTCCAGGTCTGTCTAGAATGGTGATATTGAATTCTTGTAGGATTAATAACCATCTTGTGACTCTGCCATTAGTAACATATTTATTCATAAAATATCTAATTGTAGAGTGATCAGTATGAATAAATGTTTCATAACTAGTGATATAATGTCTGAATTTATTGATAGCATGGACAACAAATAAGAATTGTTTTTTAGTTATAGTGTAATTTAACTCAGCAGGAGTCAAATTTTTTCTTCTGTAATAGATGGAATAGGGGATCAAATATTTTTTTCCTAAAATAGCTCTGAGAGTTGTATCTGAAGCATCATTGAAATGTGCAAAGGTAGTTTCTAATTTGGACCTCTTAAGATGGGTGCTTCAGAAATTTTTGTTTTTAATGTGTCGAATGTCAATTGGAAATCATGATTCCAACTGAATTCACAATATTTGGTAAGTAATTTGAAGAGTGGGGATGCTATTTTAGTGAATTTTTCTATAAATCTTCTATAATACTCTGTGAATCCTAGAAAAATTCTAACATTCGTTTAACAACTTGGAATTGATAATTTGGAGATGAATTCAAATTTAGACAAATCAACTTTAATTCCATCTCCTGAAATGCGATTTCCAAAAACAATTCCTTTAGTAAACATCATAAAAAAAATTTCGTGACTTAATGAAAGATTTGCTTCTTTAAATCTTCTAAGAACCTTTTCCAAGTTCTCTAAAGCTTCTTCAAAAGAATACCCATAAACTATAAAATCATCCATATATACCTCTACACAATCATGTATTAGATAAGAAAAAATTCCTAGTACTGCCCTCTGGAATGTTGCAGGTGCATTGCATAAGCCAAAGGAAGTACTCGCTAGGCATGAGCTCCCCATGTACAGGTAAATTTTGTTTTATCTTGGTCTTCAGTTGCTACCTAAATCTAATTGTAACCACTAAAACCATCCAAGAATAAGAAATACTTCTTACCTACTAATGTATCCAATACTTGATCTATAAAAGGTAAATGAAATTGATCTTTTAGGGTAGATTTATTCAACTCTCGATAGTCAATGCATACCCTCCACTTACCATTATTTTTAGATACAATCACTAAGGGATAAACCCACTGAATATCTGAAATTGGGTAAATGGAGCTCACATTTAGAAATTTTTGTAATTCTCCTTTCACAATTTCCCTAAGATTTGGATTCATCCTTCTTTGAGTTTGTCTAATAGGTTTACAATTTTCCTCAATGTAGATGTGATGTATACAAGTATTAGGACTAATTCTTTCCATGTTAGTCTATTCCCATGCATATACAGAAGAATTTTGTTGTAATTTCTTGATTAAATTTTCATGTTGTAATTGTTGTGGTGGATTCGACACATGGGTGTATGAAATCGCACGCATCTAGAGAATGTGGTATTTTCTCTAAACCATAAGTAACAGGAAGTATCTAGGGATATCTCAGAAGTATAAGAATTAAAATGAAGTAATACACTTAAGTATGCTCTGTTAAAAAGTAAAAATAAAAACACAATAAGAAGCTAAATAGAGAGTTCCAGACAATAACAAGGTAAACAAAAGCTCGATGGCCTTCTTCTCATTGAATGCTTGGAATGAATACAAATCTTACCCACTTGTTGAAGGGCCTAGGTAGAGGCTCTAGGACCCGATGCAAGGATGTTTTTCCTTCAAGTTCTACCTTCTGACATAGTTCAACTCTCTCTCTCTCTCTATGGTGCAATGGACTGAATTTTTTGGTTGGCCAGCAATTGAGTCCTTTTCTTCAGCTCCTGCTCCTTGGTTCACACAAACAACTGGTGTTTCTTGGGAAACTTTGGCCAGCATAACCTTGTTATCACCCATTTTTCATCTCTTTGAGGGTTTATATAGTTGAGATTTCAAACCTCCTTCCCTCTCTTGGTACATGGTGGATAGTGACCCAAGGGAGGGGCAATATTCCATTGTGGGCTGAAAAATGCTTTTTTGTGCTCACACAAGGCCTATGGAGGCGTTGGTGCTGTCCTTAGGTGGCTTTCACATAAGGATAAACTTTCATTTGCTTGCTTTTGGTCTTGGAAAGGGAATTTTTTCCATTTCGAGGAATGCGTGCTTATCAGGCTCCAGTGTGCACAGAAGGCACTCTTCTCGAAGGAAAAAGTGCACATGCGGGCATTTATGACTAGTTCAATATTGAATTGCTCGAAACCTTAGAGATTCTTAATATTTTTGATTCCATAATGCATCCATATCTTGCAAATCCTTGGAATCGACATTACTTGATGTCGTTTTCTACTGTAGGATTTTCCAGTGTTAAAAATAATATTTCCAAGTTTTTATTTATGTTCAAATATTTTCCCATAAATATTTTAACTGTAGAGTTGCCAAAATCTTCCATAGAGTATAGATACGCCTGCCTGGATGAAAAATATTCAATATTTCATTGTTCTTAAAATTGATCACGTTCATATTCTGAATATTATTTAAGGTTTTCTATTGAATTTAAAATTTGACTATCTTCACTAATGCTTCAAATAGTAAAGAGATGTTGTATATCATTGTCATCATCAATCTAGTCTTAAACTTCTAACTCTGTGATTGTTTTTTCTAGAGGATATAGAGTGAATTTATTTTTTGAGTTACCATCAGAGATATACATGTCACTATATGTACAACTAATGAAAGCATCAGCTGTAGCGAAACAAGGTCTTCCTAATATTAATGGATGTCCTCCTAGATTTTTCTTGGGAGTTAGAATCATAAAATCGGCATAATACTCCCAGGAATCTAAGGATACTAAGTTATATTCTAATATTCCATGTAGTTGAATTACCGATCTGTCTTCTAATTACAGTAATGTAGGTGTATACTGAATATTAGGAAGCTTGAGTTGTTCCATGGTTTGTTTTCTCATGATGTTTATAGTTGCTCCTAAATCAATAAATGTACTTGGAATTTCAATACCACTGATATGTGTCTTTAAAACTGCACTTCCTAGATCTAAATATTTTTGTATGGCAATTTTTCCCATCATAATGCACTAGTACATATGGTCAATTTTATAACACTTTAGTTCTGACAGTATTGACATATTGCCAGAAAGTTCCTGATTTTTTCTCAATTTTTTTAATCCCACCAACAAGCGTCTCTCTAACGACGTTTAGGGGAAACTGTCAGAAAAACGACATTTAGGGGTATTTTCGAAATAGTGACTGTTGTGATTCAAGCATCGGAATAGCGACGTTTATGAAACAAGCATCGAAATAGCGATGTTTATGAACCAAGTGTCGGCAACCATTGAAATAGTGACATTTCGAGAAACTGTCAGGATAGTGAATTTTGTGAAACTAACAATGGAAGAGAAACATTTTTGAACCTAACGCGAAAAAGGAGAATGCAACCATGCCTACAATTACATGTCAAACATGCCCGAATGGATCCTCATACTAAAATGCATCTCGGGAGTCGGGTGGCATTCAAAATTATTAGCACATGGAAGAAGAGAATGTAACCATGCTCCAATTACATGTAAAACATACCCAAATGGATCTTCATAATGAAATTCATCTCTAGAGTGGGGCCAACGTTCAGTGATATTAGTGCATCTGTGGAGCGGGGGAAGCATTCACAGATATTAGCACATCTCTAGAGTGGGGGTAGCGTTCATGGGTATTAGCACATGGTGTAGCAGGGGTAGATATTTTAAAATGTATTAGCACATGGTGGAGCTAAGGTGGATATTTTCTTCTCTCACACATTGTCAATTCAGAAGAAAGCCATAGGAAGAGGGGAAAATCACACAAAATGGGTTGGTCCAAAGGATTTGGGTGAGTGTGTACCCTAACCAACCACAGAGGGAGAGAGAACAAAAGAAAAGGGGGAATGGTGTCATGAAGGAAGCAGGGGAAATACATGTTATACTAGAGGGTATACACTTTGCTACACCCTTCAGAATTGGGTTGTTGCTGTTGGGTGCTACAAAGGCCTATAACAAGTGCGTTGGCCATTTACAACAAATTGGGCATTTCTCTCATTGGTTTTTGGGAATACATATGGAGGTTCTATATAATACCAGGTGCCATCCGCCCTCTCTGTTATTATATATTCAAGCTTTATATGGGTAGGAATTATGTTATGGGTGATATCTCCAAATACAAGGATGCATGATTTTTCTGGGTCTGCAACATAATGCATTTATGGTTAACATGAATATATTGAAGAATAAAGTGTGACATTTGAAACGTTGAGAGCTTAGTTCGATGCTTAGGGCTCAAAGTGTTCATTTATTAAGTCAAACCTGTGAAATAATTTTGTATTGAGGTGGTAGGGTGAGACGATTGATTATTTGAATAACACTTGATGAACTAAGAAAACTAAGATCATCCTCAGTCTGTCTCATTTCCTTATAGGTTGTTCACACCCAAACCCACATTTTAATGATATTATGACTTTAGAACTGTAACTGCATATACCCTTAGAGATATTTGTCTAACCTGGCATGATATGAATGGTTCTGGGTAATATAGTGCTGCTACAGGTAAGCATGATCATCTAGAAGTATTTTAGTAGATAGGGTGGGTTAAAACCACTTCAAAGAGAGATTCATCATGCTTCAATTAATTTATTTGTGAAGGGTTTACACAGGGTTTCGTTCTGTGTATTTTTCAAGCTTGTTGATCTAAGAACATCCTGTCAAACTTCAGAAATAAGTTTCGCTAGTTTATCCTTGACTTATAGCTTCCACAGATATTTTGGAATGTGTCCCTCAAAATCTTAGACTACTTCAAAATTGTTATGTTTGTTTCCTTAGGTCCATGATGCTTTCATTTGGGTTTACTCTATTCCACAGATGAATCATAGGGAAGCGGTGAGTGATTTTTTCAATCAGTTACCACTGGCCTTACAACGACAAACAAAAGGATGAATTCATTAGACAGAGTGCAACATAGATGAACGATTGAGAAATTACAGAGTATATCTAGAAGATTTTTATCATCATGCAAACATTATATAAGGAAAGGAAAAAGCTTGCAAATGGTATGAAAGCTAGTGCGGAGAAAATGCATTAGTAAGTCTAGTTCATATATGTTTGAATTCTCATACCAATGCATGGTTAATATTACATGAGCTTTGCCACACTCAAGGGCATTCCCAAATTACATAGATTGGACTGAAAAGTTGCGAGAGGGAAACACAGATGAAGTATTTCCCACCAGCTACAGGTCTATTCAATTGCAAGACCACATGGCTCATTTAATTTGCAGAGAAAGGATTCGTGAGACTTGTCATGTAGAAATGAAATATTGTAAATAAGAGTGCATAAATTCTCTCTCCCATAGGGTTATTACATATTTTATAATATTTATATAGGTCTATATATTTTAAGGGGCGAGTTACTTCTCTTCCTATAGAAAATGCACTGGTAGTAGTAGTTTTAGTTCCTGAGATGTTGTCGCTCAGTGGGATCACAAAGGCTATCCTAATATTTTAAGGAGTGAGTGACTTCTCATTGTTCTGAGTGAGGTATTCATTTTAATAAGTATAAGTGATAACCTTACCTTTCTTCAAGCAAGCAGGCCCCTACCCCAATAATTCAATTGTATTAGGGAAGGCAGAGAAAGAAATAATAGTTGGCGGAGAAAGAACTAACTAATAGGATGTTTATAGAGTTTCAATTCTGAACCAATCATTGGAGATTGAGACTAAAAGCCTATTGATGTGGTTCTAAATCCAGTGCCATATCACTCAGTATTTTCCCTCCTATTTTAGCTCATATGCAGGTTTATTTCCTTTCCTTCTCATAAGGGAAAGCTGGGGGCTAATTGAAAGCTAGGGGTAACCCCTACCTTTCGTTATTGGCTAGAATACCTACCCTTAAATAAATACCTACATCTAATCATGAGAATCACTAAGGTATATTTTAACTAAAATGCTGATGGATATAGTATTGAATATGTTTGACAATTTCCCTTTGGAATAAACATCATGTGCCATAATGGGAGATTGTTATCACTCAACATTTCCAGTATAAACTTTGAACATCAATTTTCAGCCAGGATAGGGGGAAAATATGAAGGATAATGTAACCCCTCCCAAGGCCAATAAATTATAAACATGGCCTCCAAGATGGCCTCATATTAAAGTAGCTCAGTTTCAAGGAGATCATGGGAATATGGACAATAGACAAATGATAAATGAAAAGAATACTTATTAGGGTCAACATCTTACTCAAGTCCTAAGTTAGAGTTACAAGATGTCGATTGGATCACCTAGTAGGCAATCTATACCACACTAAATGACATTTTGGCCCCATAATACTCTACTTTTAAAGGATTTTCTACCACCCAAGGATCAAGAAATCTAAGGGATCCATTGATAATAGAAGAGATCATGCAAATAGGAACCTCAGGATATGGAGCAGCAGGGGTAGGGTAAATGTACCCATCAATGAATAAGCCCTAAAAAATCCCACACCAACACTCTCATAGCCACTCATAGAATCATCAACAATCCAAGGATAGAAGGTAATCATAATATGCAGCAAGAACACCCTTTACTGTCTCAATGATGTCTTTGGGAGACTCTTCATCATCTACTATTATCATAGCAATAGCAGCCTCAACAGGTTTTCCCTTCTTGGGGAATGGAGTGAAACCTTTTCTCTTTAATTCAAGCAACAACTTTGCATGTTTCCTTTTGTTCACTATGATTTCTCCATTTACAACTCCCAGGATGAATATGAATTTTGTCCAATTGCAGAAAATCAAGTTGAAGGTTGTCCAATTGGAATTTCTTTCTCTTTTCATATAATTCAAGAAGGATATGATAGAAGTCCTCCAGAACTTGCTCATGGGTCTCATATATATGAATGATTCCCTTTGAGTTAAAAATATGCATGTTACTAGTACTGATTGTAGTAGTTTGCTTGAATTTCCTTAAAAGGAACTCTTGAAGTGAAATCTTCATATTCTCTTCAGACAATGACACCTCTAAAATGACCCTGGTATCATTATTTTATTTCTTGTAGTCCATTATGAATGGTTCTTTAATCTTATCATTCCTAGTCATCAATGCTTCCATAAATTCCTTCTAATCCTGAGTCCACTTGCAAATAGGAAACTTTGTAATTCTTAATGTTGTCTCATTAATTTCCTCTATGATGCCACTAATCATGTAAGACACACCATTATCCTTTATAGTTGTTTGTTAAATTGGACCCTTAAAACCCTTGTACCAAGGTTCCAAGCCAATGGTGTAATTTCCAGTGCTTCGGGATGTTGAAATGTCCCTTAATCCTAGGTCAATCAATATATCATAATAATGTTATAAAAAATATCCATATCGTATTATAGGTTTAGATGATATCTAGATCCATAAGATTGTATAGTTTATATGAGGATAGTGTTTCCCTAATATACATTATCTCATATTGGTCTTTTATAAAACGTATGTTTTAGTGTTACTCTAGTGTATACTACAATGCCAATATTCATCATACAAGTTAAGAATAGAGTAATAGCATACAATATTCTACCTAATAAATCATCTTGTATTCCAATAGCTAATGTGGACATATGTGTAATGTAACCTCAATACTGAGATATGATTTTTCCTTTTCTAGCTCAATATCATTGAATACGCTCTTTCAAACTTTGATCAGTGAAAAGAGTTGGATTAGCTTAAGCTGAGCATTGTATTCACCCCTATCTCTCTTCTATGATTGCCATGTATTAGTTACAATGGTAACAGTTATATGGAACTAAAATCATATTGGTATAAGAGAATGTATCGTACCCATGATACCCATCTTAAGCTTAGTAACTATCAGTGTATGACCTTAGTTAAGCTAGTAGAAAGCTCTATTGAATCTATAAGCTTATTTATTTCACTATGTTATTAGTACTAATGAATCAAGTACATTGAATCAATGACCAAGATTTATTCATGTAACTATACGTAATGGAATAACACATATTCATATAAGCATGATATCCTTAATATAGGTCTTAGATTACAATGACTAGGACCTCCATATTCAAGATAAGGTCCTTGTTATGACCTAATGATCTATGTTTCCCTATTCATTTCATACCTTATTAACAATGACCAGAATCATAGTAATAAGTACATAGTCTTACTAGCTCTATGCCAACATGTGTATCTAAACCTTAAGTAGAAACAAAGTTTGATTGCTAATGTTTATATAATAGTTGATCTTGCATGATTGGTTAATCTTAGAATTGATTTAAGTGAACCATTACACAAGCCATAGTGAAATATCTCTACCTGTTTCATGACCATATGAAGTTGATCTCTATAGTAGTCTATGTTTCCCTATACAACACTATCTAATCTATATCTTAACCATATTCAAGCTATTACACAGATTAGTCTAAGCTTAGCAATTGAAATTATACTTTTGTGTGATTCATATCCCAATAGTAATAGTAGAGAAATGGAATTAGAACATAGTTTATATCCCAGGGTAATAAAAGAGCTAATATACCTAGTTGGTACTAGTGATATTGCATGTGTGATGTGTAATTGAGTAAGCATAACTAATCTAAATACATACATCAGCTTTGATATCATTCTACATTCTCTATCTAAACTAAGCCATACCATATATGGAATCAGGTTTCATCATGTTCATGTTACATAGTGGTATAACCATTACTATTTATATACAACATGTGCATCAATTTGAAAGAAAAGAATAGTTGCAACTAATACACGTACTATGTGTATAACTTTAAAATATGAGTATTACTCTCCTCATTATGATTACTAAGTAGCTTATGGTTATATTAGTAATATACACCATTTTATAACTACATCTAAGCTTAATATATTTTTTATACATATCCAATAATTATCCATAATATAGATGGTATTTAAGCTCTAAGCTTAAGAAATAGGAGAAATACGAACAATATCATATATAAGTTCTACGTATATCATGGAAATACTATGTTACTTGATCACCTGGAATCACTCTAATGAATACATGGTTCTTACTCTATGTATATTGTCTGTACATGGACACTGTATCTCCCTAATATTTGATATGATGAAGATGTGGTATTAGTTCATATTCAACATCAGGCTTGAACTCTACTTGTTGTAATCAGGTTCCACTTACTAATACTCATGAAATGGCGATAGGTAATGACATAACCAACATGATAACTATGTAACATGATCTACTTATCAAGGCTTCACTATGATTGCTATTAGATTAGTAACCATAATTAGGATAATAACGTGATTTCCTAACCTGTTCTAGGCTTTGAACATTGTATCTTAGAGTACTTTCTATGTATTGTGAATATAAGCATATCCCTATTATACTAGTTAAGCTGGGTTGGTGAATCCTATGGATATGACAAAAGCTTATACATACAAGCAGTAATAGTGATACTAGTTACTATTTTGTTGTTAGTATTCTCCCTAATAAGTTGAGCTTCCATTGCTTGTTGAATATATAGTATTAGCACTCTCTACACTCTGTATTAGCACTATGTAGTTTGAGTCATAGGTTCCAACTACTTACTTGTTCTAGTTATGGTGATATAACCACCATTGTATCGTATCCATGTTCTTGCATTCTCTTGGGTTGTAGTTAGGTACAAAGGAATTCGAACCAGTTCCAATTCCTTCACTTCTAGTTACAAGGACCCTTGGAACAATTGGCACATACCAAGTTGGCTCAATTTTTTGGCCATATTCATTCAAGTAGTCCAATAGTACATCATCATATTTTGGGAACAAGACATGTGTTATTCGTGACAGGCATGTGAAAACATATCGAGCGCTTGCATGATATTTTCCACCCTAGGCTCTGGTACCATATTTCCCAAGTCGAGAAAGGAGGTTAATGTTGTTACTTCCAACAAAATCTTGTACCATTATAATAATTTTTCTAGCAAGACTCTACTCACCATGATGGTAAGGAGAATGCTCTGAGAAATAACCTAAGAATTGTGCAACCTTTTCTTGTGTAACAAAATTTCTCTTGAAAAAGAAAAACAATATTTTCCTTTTCTCTGGTTTCAAACCATCAACCATTGATGGGATGAATCTTTGCAAATCAGCAATGGAAAATAGGATCAGTTCCGTGTTTGCAAAGTTGATGTACTTGATAAGCGCATCATTCTGGTCCAAATATGTTCCCGGCTCAAAATTTCTTAGCCAGTTCTTTCTAGCCTGTATTTTCTTCTTACTGAAGGTGAATTCAATTACATCTCCATCTTCCTCATTTATCGACATGAATTATTTTTTAGGTTTTTCCAAATTTTTAAAATATTCTTTCCCCTATTTAGAAGTACTTGTACCGAGACCTTTATAGTAATTTATGTTCCATCCTGATGCTGATCCACCCATATATTCTCTCCATGATTCATACTCTGGCATGGTATAGAAAGAAAATATCCGCCCATTTTTATGGCTTCCCTTCAAAATAGGAGTAATGAATTCAACAAGAAATGAAGGAATCTTGAGTAGAGATGGCCATAAAGAGTGTATTGAGTTGATAAAAAATCCTTTTATGTGTGAACCATCATGATCCTGATTTTTCATAATCATAAGATGGCCATATCTCAGAGATTTGACATCGTCATATTCCTTTCCATGTTGTAGACAAAGGATTTTCTTGATATGTTGAATCTCAGCATTTTCCATTATCTGTTTATGGATGATTTCCCTTACATTCAACAACTTACCTTTGAGGGGAAACACACCATAATGATTTCGACCAATGATAGCCAACCCTACCATTGCAAGGACCTTGGCTAAATATCCCTCAGCTAAAATCAGAGTGCATTTCTTAGAATTCTTGCTTCATGCATCATTTGCATCATCAAACATGGTGATACCAGTTAAACTTTGTCTCTTGGTTCCGTCAGTTTTATTAAGATCCTTGCTATTTTTGAAGTCTACCCATGATAATATGTTCTCAACAACTCCACATTTAGCAACTTTCTTCAAAAACTCTTGAGAGATTTCACACTTTGAACCAAATTTGTTCTAACAAGTTGTTAGTGTCTCTTTGGTTTGGGATTCAAATAAAGGATTGTCAATCAAATAATCGTAAAAGATCCATAAATGATTCTTGATCATGTGTTCTTTCACCACAGATGTCTTGTTTTTATTATTTACAATGTTAATCACATGGTTTGTTATCAAGTTTGCTACTAAATCAATGTGGGAACCACCTTTACTAGTAGCTATTCTATTAACAAAGCTGACCTGTTGCCTACTTGCCTACATGTACATTCCAATTCACAGTCCAAGTTTGGTGTTTAATAGCTAAATAGGGATAAATTATAATAGGATTCACATATTTTGTTCAGGAATTCTAGCATAAGGCCTCCAAGATACCAAAATTACCTTCTTTCTACGAGAAAGAAAAGTTGATATGCACAACAAATCCAGTAAAATGGTTTGGAGTTTATTTCAAAAAATAAGATTGCAATAAAGATAGGATATTAGTTCCTTTTCACTTAGCATATGGGTGATGACTAAGGTTTCCCACTTCTAACTCTAGAAGATCTACCTAGTAGTTTTTACATGCTTCAAGATAAACTCAAGGGAAGATTCTCCCCTAGAATTATTCGTAGGGTTTAAAAGAAGATAGAGACTATTTAGTTGAGAAATCATTATGTTGTTGGGAAACCAGCTCCAAAAATAGAAGAAAAGAGATATCAACGCCTTAGAAATAAGCCACTTCGAGGGGGAAACCTTCAATACATTACATGAATGAATAATTCTTGGATGATACAATTTACAAAACCTCCTTTCTATATATAGGAGTCCATGTGGCCATAATGTAATCCTAGTGGGCCACAATGTAATCCTAGCCAACCTAACAATAATAATTTAAGGGCACAATAATAACAAAATGGGAGTTACAAGGGTACAATAATAACAATAAGGGGGTTACACTAACAATAATAAGGGACTATACTAGTGATATAGGGACCTAACATGCCCCTCTCCTTCAAAAAAGTGTTGTCCTCAACGCTTGAGTAGCTACGGGTGCTTCTGTATAAAATTCTCATCCTCCCATGTAGAATCTTCAGTGGGTAAGTTCTTCCACTTGATGAGATACTCTGAAATTGATCGATTCCGTAGCTGTCGAGTTCTTGTTTCCATGATCACTTCAGGTTCCAATATGATTTTTCCTTCCTCATCAAGTTCTGGCAATATTGTTTGAGCTGGAAGATTTTCACCTATAACCTTCTTTAAGCATGAAACATGGAAAACTGGATGTACTCGCGAAGAAGCAGGAAGCTCCAATTTGTATGCCATAGTACCAATCTTTTGCAACACCTTGTAAGGACCATAGTACTTTGACGATAATTTATTATCCTTCTTAGCTTGCTTGAGGGACATTTGTTTGTATGGTTGTAGCCGTAAAAATACCCAATCTCCTACATCAAAACTTCTCTCGCTGCGATGTTGATCTGCCTGTTGTTTCATTCGATTTTGTGCCATATTCAGGTTATCCTTTAAGAGTTGGAGAACTTCTTGCTGATTCTCGATGTGATCTTCCACTGCTTGAACCTTCGAATTTTACCTTAAAGATGATGTGATCGATGGTGGATGATATCCATAAAGTGCCATAAATGGGGTCATTTTTGCTGCAGTATGGAAGGAAGTGTTATACCACCATTCAGCGAGAGGTAACCACTTGACCCATTATGTTTGTTTATCGGATACAAAACAACGAAGATATCCTTCCAAACATTTATTTACTATCTCAGTTTGACCATCAGATTGAGGATGATAAGATGAGCTATGAGCTAATTGAGTACGCAAACAAGAAAATAACTCCGTCCAAAAATTTCCAGTAAAAATGGGATCTCTGTCACTCACAATAACCCTTGGGCTTCCATGTAGCTTTTGAATTCTGTCCATAAATGTAGTATCAACTGTACTTGCTTTAAATGGATGAGATAAAGCACAAAAGTGTGCATACTTGGTAAGTCTATCAACTACCACCATGATGACACTCTTTCCTTCGGACTTAGGTAAACCTGTGATAAAATCCATTGAAATCTCCTCCCAACGTTTACTTGGAATGGATAAAGGTTGTAGAAGACCCATGGTCTTAATTGTCTCAGCTTTATTCTGCTGGCAAACCAAACATTCTGCCACAAAATTTTGAATATCCGATTTAAGGCCATCCCAAAAAAATTCTTTCTTCACCCTGTGGTAAGTTTTTAAAAATCCTGAGTGTCCTCCTAAAGGAGAAGTGTGCAATTCCAAAAGAATATTTTGTTTTAGTTGGGAATTCTTACAAAGATATAAGCGATCTTTGTACCATAAGGAATCATTTTCCAACTAAATGTATCAGATGTACTAGGATCTTGCTGCAACTTTTGAATGAGTGTCCATACATCTTTGTCCTTCTTCCATTCATCTCTTGCTTTGGTTATCCAATCTGGTTGGATAATAGAAATGGCACAAAACAATGCTTCCACCTCTTCATTCTTTCTTGAGAGTGCATCTGCAACAACATTAAGCTTTCCTTTTTCGTAGATTATTTCAAAGTCATAACCCAACATCTTTGTGACCCATTTTTGCTGCTCTTCTGAAGATAGTCTTTGTTCCAAAAAGTGTTTCAGACTATCATGATCAGTTTTTACCTTGAAGTGTCTTCCCATTAGGTAAGTTCTCCATTTCTTTAGTGCATGCATTATTGCTAACATTTCCTTCTCATAAATAGGTTTTTGTAAATACTTTCCTTTGATTGGACGACTTTCAAAAGCAATGGGTCTTCCTTCCTGCATTAAAACTGCACCAATTCCATTTCTCGAGGCATCACATTCCACAATAAAGGTTTTTGTGAAGTCTGGTGTAGCTAA